>JAOXJP010130305.1:0-13617 GCA_025762735.1 Platanus orientalis | reverse complement strand
AGTTTTCATCATCTTCTTGATCTTCCTTCTCCAATCTCTAATCTTTTCTTTCTTCTTTTTACTTTCTTTTTGTTTCTTCTTTAAATTTTTCTGCTAAGAATTTCTATTCTCTACTTAAATATCCCTCTTCTACTTTCTTCTTGACTCTCTTTATTCTTACCCATCACTTTTTCCATCTTATTCCCCCTTGTTCTTCACCTTCTTTCCTTCAATTTTTTATGCCACATAAAATTTTCCAGCAAACCTTCTTTTTCTAATTACTCCATCATTTTCCAATAAAAATCTAATTCCTTGGAGGTTTAACATTCTCATAACCTAACACACTCATCCATACAAAAAATCCCCAATTTCTAACACTATATTTTATTTTTTTCTTAAAAACCCACCATTCTTGAACCCTAAACGCATCCCATACCAACCGTACACCCCTAGACCATTCCTTTTTTTATTGCTTTAAAAAAGAATATAAACTACGACCAAATAAGGGGGGGTGGGGGGGCAGCTGCATGTCCCTTGGTATCCCCACTTTTTTAGGGTTTCAAATTTGAAAACCCATGTTTCTTAAATTCTTGGACAGATTTTGGTATTCTTCCAATTCCTTCATTCTTTCTTCAATTTTTATTTAATTTTTACTTTCATTTGATAATCCCATCTTTCTTGAATTAATTCCTTTGATTTCTAGTTAATTTCTGTAAAGATTAGGGTTCTTGATTATTTTCTTGTAAATTTTCAGCATTCTTTTGGCTTGTGTCAATTGATTAAGTGTAAGAATCTTGTTTTTCTTGACATCCTATATCAGGAATACCTACAGTCTTAGAGTTCTCCAAATCCCAAACCGTTACTCTCTCAATGTGCTTTTGGGACAAGTATAACCTACCAATTTTTCTATCCCTATGCATTTCTATACCCAGAATTTTCTTTACAATAACCAAATCCTATATTTCAAATTTCCTATTAAGCTAATCTTTCAACTCATTGATTTCACATACCTTTGAAGGTAATACGAATGTCACCAACACATAAAAGTAAATAAAAAGAAGACCCATTTTTAAGCATTCTGAAATAAACATATCTATCATACTCATTTCTAGTGTAGCCATAAAAGTGTCAAACCATTGGTATCATTTCCTAGGAGACTGCTTTAGGCCATACAACAATTTCTTCAACTTGCTAGTTGATGCATGTAGATGTGCTCCTCAAGATAACCATGTAAGAAAGTCAACTTGACATCAGCTACTATAGTTTAAAGTCAAATAATGCAACTATGGCTAGCAAAGCACGAATGGACGCACGTTTCACAACTAGAAAGAACACTTCATTGAAGTCCACACCTTTGCCATTGGCTACCAACCGTGCCTTACACATATCACAACCTTCTTCAAGATATCCTTTTTTTTATACACCCATTTGCATTTAATTGTCTTCTTTTCCTTTGGAAATTCGACGAAATCCCAACTGTAATACCTCGTAGTGCATAAGAATGGTAAAAATATAAATAACCATGTATGGGGATAAAAACATCATTAAACATTCTTTGGGAAGTCCACTGTGATGTTTGGAACCCGATAGAATGAATTAGAAGAGAGAAAGCAAAGACAAGTCATGAACTTAACAAGTTTTGAAGTTGTCCCAAACAACAATTTTGAAGTAACTTTATAAGTAAATCTGTATCAATTCCGTATGAATTAGCTCGCAAACTATACATCATTGGAAAGCTCTAGAAGTCTACTTTCTAACGCATCAAACGGTGCACAATTTGAAGTTTACTAGAGGAAGTTATGGCTATTTTTGCAAAGGGTGTCTGTGATGAGAAAATCTGAAAATTTATACAATGACCGGTTATCGTGACCGATCATGGTGGGTCAAAAGAAGTGGAAATGAGAGAAATCTGCACTCTGCCTGACCGGTCATCTTGACCTCATGAGGTTGTATGTTAGCGCCCCTTAACCAATAGCATCCCCTGTCTAATCAGTCATCCCGATTTCAAGACTGGTCATGCTTGAAAAGTCTAGAAATTTCAGGAAATCCCTGATTTTTAGGATATTTTTGTCCAATGACATGTGAACACATGAAGAAAACTTTAAAATCATATAAGGGCCTTAGATGATGAAATGTATACCTAAAATACATCTCATTTAGATCTAAAACCAAAGAAAGGAAGAAAGGAGAAGAGAAAGGATTTTGGGAGAAAAGAGAAAGAAGAACCTCAATTTGATAAGTTTTAGCTCATCCATGGAGGATTGAGCAATATTTTGGGATTTTTTATGAAAATTCATGATTCTTATGGTAAATCATCATACATATAGTAGAGATCTGAGATTTTGAGTTAATTTGGAGAAGACACTAAAAGAGAGAAAGAAGAATCTAAGGAGAACCTTGTGTTGTAACTTGTAAGTATATATGCAAACTATACAACTTCCCTCTTCTCACTTGTTAATAGATCTGCTATTTGATTGTGAATTTCAATTGTTTAACCTGTAGAATGTTTGGATTCATGAGTTTTGAATCATATCTTATATGTTCTCAAAGTTTGATAGATCCACTATTTTCTATTGGATCTCCATTGTGAACTATCATGTGTTTAAATCTATGGAAGTCTTTGATCTCATATTTAATCCTTTTGACAAATCCGTAAATGTTTCTTAGAATTCTCATGTTTGAATCAGTAATTGGCATAGATCTATAATTGTTTTGACATGAATCTCCACGAAACTTCTATTGTAAACTAATACATGAATGATCTATGTGAATTTCATTTGAATCCCATAAGAAAATGTGAAATCCTTTGATATAACTTGAAATTGATTATGAAAAAGTGTTTATCATTGAATCCAAGAGTGATTTGACCTCCAATTTCACATGTGAACTATGACAAATGATTAAGTACTAAAAATTTTCAATGCCTTTGAACTAATTGAAGATTACATGTGATTGAAAATCATTTTGAACTATGGATTTCCAAATTCTTTCAATTTGATTGAAGAAATATGATCTAGACACGAAATTTGAATCAAATCTGAATTTTGATCAAATTGATGATTACAACCTATGGAACCGTCTCATGAATTAAGAGTTACGAATATTGATTGATTTATGACCAAGATCAAACTAGAGTTGCTCAAATGGATTGAACCAAATGTGAATAATCTGTTTGATTTGATTTTAACATAGCTAACAAAATAAAATATGAAAAACTACTAGAATACTCGTTGAATTGATTGAATATCATTGATCATACTCCATATATTGAAAAGTATTGAATTGTTATTGAATCTTGGCCTTCCTTCTTAATTCATGAGAGTTACTTTATTAGCCTATTGATATCATTTTATCTATCTCATGATTATTGTACCTTTTGAACATCATTGAATTATATGTGACATGCCATTGAGTCGCAATAATGCTAATGTTATATGGGACCTTCCATTGGGTCGTAACAATGGAATATTTATGGGACTTGCCATTGAGTCGCAACAATGCTAATGTTATATGGGACCTTCCATTGGGTCATAACAAAAGAATATATATGGGACTTGCCATTAGGTCGCAGCAATAGTAATGTTATATGGGACTTTCCATTGGGTCGAAACAATGGAATATTATATGGGACCTACCATTGGATTGTGACAATAGTAAATATTGTTCCCTCTTAAATCATTGAACCATTTGAACATTCTTTTGTGTCCTACCATCGAGGATGATATCATGGTAATTTATGAACTAACATTGAACTCATAGATACATCCATGAGTATATCAAAAAAAAAATTGATAATAAATAACATGAAACCATTTGAAAAGATTGAACATAGTTATTGAGTCATTGATTAACATCAAAGCTAATAAGAAAGTGTGATATTGTTATCCTTATTGAATTATTGACTCTATATTGTGCTCCATGGTTCATGGCTTGACTCTTATTTGTTATCATCATCCATGAACCAAAATGTTATTGTTAGTATTTATTGACTTGTAAGTCATTCTCTATATTTTGAATATGAAATGCTCACATATAAGCTATACTTTGATATCGTACATTATATGTTTTGGACTTCTATTTGGTATGGTTTGCATGTATGCTTATTAAGTCTGTCCAGCTTACCCAAATTGACAACAATTATCAAATGAAGAGAATTTAACTGGAAAGGATTGCACGGAATTAAAAAGAAGGAAAAACAATAAGAAGAGTACTTATTACAGAAAAGATATACTTGATAGGATATTTTATCTTTTTGAGAAGTCATTGTATAACTTGATAGTTTAGTGAACTCTTTTGACATTTAAATGGGACATATTGTAATTGATCTTTTGAGTGTAATGGATATTGAAATAGAATGTATGCCATTATATAGATGTGGCATGGATTGTGAAATGTGTTATTTCCGTTGCACATATGGTTAAATGATTGAAAAGATGCGAATAAGAATAAATATGCTTCAGCTACCAAATGTTGTAGCAAAGATCCAATGGGATGTCAATCATTGATAAGTTAAATGGAAATGAAAGTAAAATAAAAAAAGGATGAAAAGAGAATTATATGATCATGGCATTGATATGATAAGTTTTATGAAAGTAGTATCGATGTCATGGTCCAAATCTGCGGTGCATATGAATTAGAACTAAGTCTGGGTTCGGGGCGTGATGCCAACTCATTTTTTTATGAAGATATCCATCTTCTCCCACATGGCTTAGTCCACTGAATACTTTGTTCACTTTTTACTGCTTCACAATAAGTGGTTAGCTCTTGATTTTCTATACACAATGCAAAAGCAATCATATCCTCATAATCATACCTCTTAAGAGGTTTAATGATTTTCTGGACCTATTGTAATGTTCTACTAAACTTCTTGAACCTGAATTTTCTTGTATATTGGGGTGTTTCTAAAGTTGCATGTTCTTGTCCCATCAAATCAAGAGTAATGTACTCCACCTAAAATCATCGATATATTGATCTCCCTTTCCATCATTCTACTTGATTGGTTGTAGCATAGCATATTCATCAAATGTGGCATCTCTACTGACTATAAACTTGGGTGATTTAGGATTAGGACACCATAACCTATATCCTTTCACTCTAGTGCATAACCAAGATATACACACTTTTTTCCCTTGGGTCAAATTTACCATCTTTAACATGAACATAGGCAAGATATCCAAGTACTTTATTATTAGAATAATCAGTAGGTTTATTAGACCACATATCTTCTGGGGTTCTGCATCCTATTGCTATAAAGGGGGACTAGTTCACCAAAAAATAAGCCGTATTAATATCTTTTGCCCAAAATTCCTTTGGCAAGCTAGCAATGGATAGCATACATCACGTCTCCTCTAAGAGTGTTCAATTCATCCTTCTGCTACACTGTTTTACTATGCAATACCTGGATTCATATAATGCCTAGCAATGCCTATGAGAGACAGCAACCACAGGCACTAATTAGCGGTAGTATGTTCACCAGAATTTAGACAACTCAAAGAGACCCTTTGCTGGTTCTGCCGCAGGTCTGAGAACCAGGGAATCCCACTATAGGAACCAGTACCAGTATAAATAGGCTTGGTAAGATAAAGAAAACTAAAGGGATTGAAATGAGGGTGTGTGTAGGATTTAGGGATAAAGGCTGCTGCACATATATCCAAGGACTCCAACTAAGTAAGAACTAGCTGGAGCCTGGCTTTGATACCAAATTTGATGTAGTACCACCCAATGAAAGATTAATTCCTGAAGAGTAACTGGCCCACAATAACACTAGACGAATGAAAAGCAGACTTTGGGTTATTTTGGGTCATAACTTGGATTAATTAGGTTTATTAGGTACAATTCAAGGACTGGTTACTGGTTAGGCTAGTATTCAGGGTTCTGGTTTAACAGACTAAAGATGAGGGAATTACAGGAGCTGAGGTCTGAAGATGTCTACTGTAAACAAGAGGGGAATAACAGAGACTGAGATCAGGGATTTGGGTTTCCTTAAGCTGGGCCAAACGGTTGGAATGCACTGGGTTTAACAGCAGTCCTTATGGATATGTTTTGACAGATTTAATGAAGCCTTAGGATGAGATGTTAGGGATGATAAAAAAGAATCTATGAGCTATATTTTGGGACTAATCAGTTACTGTTTTATGGCATCTATATGGCTCATAAAAGGCAGCCAGAGAAGAAGCTGGGCCTAATAGATGCAACTAATAAAAGGGGACAGTTTTGTACTCAAACCTGTGATCAATGGCCTCACAGCACTTGGAATTCTTTGACTAGATCAGCACCCTTCAATGAACAGATGGTTCCAGCGAATACCAATAGAGATGCATCCAGATGATCAAAACACAGCAGCTGAATCATAGGTCTCCACTTCCAGGTCTGTCGTAATTATTATGACAAAGGAATTATCCACTTTTCTCTAAAATATATATGAACAGTCTGGTTGTCTGTTGCTGTAGGGATGAAGAAACAAGTGTAAGATTTGGTTCTGGTCATGAAACTCAAGAGTCCTACTTAAATAGGACTTCTATCTCAAGTGCTGAGGGCTCCAGTTATTGGGGTCTTCAAATCTGATCCAGATATTAGTCAAAACTGCACACTCCAACGCTGCTGCAAGCTTAGGACCACCCACGTTTAGGATTATCTTAATAATAAAGAGTCCTATGGGGATAGGATTCTCTCTAGGATGTTGCAAGTCCCTACTTCAAGAGAAACTTCTCACGAACAACAGAACAGCCAGATTCAGGTCTACTATTGCTGCCGCAACCATTATCCAGGGAGTTTCTTGATTAGAATAAAGAAACCTCAAGAGAATATTAACGATGGTCTGCCGCTAGGTATAAAGCAGGTACAACATGAAGTTTAGGGCATGACAAGTACAGAGAAAAGAGAAGTAAAGGTGCTGCTTGGTGTATACTATCGAGAAGTGTTTCCTTAAAGAAATCAACAAGGAAGGGGCTTTTTTTTTCCGAGGTTACAGGTCTGGCCAGTAATGGAAAAAAAAAAAAAAAGAATAAGAAGAAGAAATGAGTTAAGAGAAGAGATATTGAACTGTACCTGTGAAAAATCACCAACTCACTTCTTAGGAAGTCCCCATCCTAAGTCTTCAAGAAGGCACAAACTTGAAGAGAGGTTCATTGGTCGTGAGAGCAAGAAGAGAACTCAAAAGCTTTGTTTATTCTATCATAAAACGATTACAAAGAACCCCCTCTTTTAAGTAGCCACTGTACTTCTAAAAAAAACCTAGTTTTTAAAACAAAAGGCCCAAATCATGGCTTCTTTTGATCTAACGACCAATACTTATTTAATTATAAGTGTGTTGTCCCAAAACAAAAATATAAATGACATGTATATCCTAGACTTTAATAACTTATGGATTTGAACTAAAACAATAAGAACACTAATAAAAGACTCCAAATTAAACCCAAAAACTTCATGTATCTTCATGCATGGACCCCACTAAGGCCATGTGTGGGCCCTGCCTTGCTCCAATGTCTACATCAGAATCACTTTTGTGTCTTTAACCTCTTTGCCATATCATGGATAGGGGTGAATGCCTTGGTTGAGTTAAATCAAATTGGGGTTCAGTGCCACATGGAAGCCAAGGCCAATTTATATGGATTCCTTGCTAGGAGTGTCAACGAGCCGAGTTGAGCCAAGTTTTGGCCAGCTCAGCTCGAGCTCGTAAAGGTAGGCTCGGCTCAGCTTGCCAAAAAAAAAGGCCCAACCTAATGGCCCATTAGCCTAATTTGTCTTGTTTGAACATTACTATTGTCATAATATATATATTAAAAAATTCTTAAACAAACCAAGTTTTTAACAAACCAAGCTTTTAACAAGCTGAGCTTAGTGAAACTCGGCTCAAGCTCACTTAGGAAACGAGCTTAAATCAAGGCTCAGGCTCGGCTTTGTGACCCTAAAACAAGGCTCAAGGATGAGCCAAGCTCCAAGTAGGGCCGAGCTAGCTCAGCTAATTGACAGCCCTAACTCTTGCCACTTACTACATGTTAGGCTATGTGGAAGGAGAGAAAAAGCTGAGTCTTCAATGACTAATCAGATTGATGGATGTGTTGAGAGGAAAATCAGTTCGTTTTTTATGCACTGAGCCCTAATATAACATCTAGGGGTGGCAATCGTGTCATGTTGAGTTAAGGGTATATGACTATATGGGTCAACCCGAACATGATCCATTTATTGAACGTGTCAAAGTGGGTTGACCTGCTTTGACCCGAAACACGATTACAGTAAACCCTAACCCGCTAATTTTGTGTTCAGTTCGCAGGTCATGTCAAACATGGCCACCCTATTAACACTAACTAAAAGAAGAAAATGGGGGCAATGCATGCTTCAGTAGGGAGTATCCTAGAATTTGTTTTTCGAAAGTTTTTTATAGCATGTTCTTTTTTATCGAAAGCACTTTGTTTACATGGATTTTTTATCAATAAAAATATCTTTACCTATAAAAAATAAGCTATTTCACATCTACAACAATGCTTAGCATTTACCACATTAACTAAAATAAGAGATATTACTAAGGAAAACAATTTTTGTATACAACTACACATATCACAATGTCTCATACAATCCTGTAATATTTGATCAAAAATGTCATGGGATAGACCTTAAGTTTTCAGTAAGGTTGACTACAAACGTCAACTATGACCTTATTTTGCACTAAATCCTCACTTCCCTTGTTTTTCATAACTCATTTCAAGGTTATAACGCCTCCGAAATTGACCATAGTGATGATTTGAGGAGATCAAAACCACCACAATCAATGTGAAGGTAACCACCTTTGACAACACTGGTTTCCATGAAACATGTCATATCCCCAAGGGACCTGTACATAATCTGATACTGGCATTTTAAATCTAGTCCCACATTCTTTTAGATTCACATTGTTGTATTTCATGGGTATACTTGTAAGGGTATATTAGTCTATGTAGAGTGTCGGGGTATAATTGTAAATACCCGTAGTTGTATTGCTTCCTCTTTGATATATGAAGAAAGTATGTGAGTAGAGATTCACTCTTTCCATATGTTTTTTCCCAATTTCTTCTCCTTCCCCCTCCTTCCTCCCCTATTCTACTTAAAACCCTAACTACATCAATCACCTTATTCACACTTTCCACTTGGTGTCAGGTGCAGGTTCACTGATCCAGAGCTCCAAAACAGTCTTTGCATTGTTGCGACTCTGCTGATGTCATCAGGTCGTACAGATGATGTCACCATCCGTATGGACCTGCTAGGTTAGTGACCGAAAAATTTGGTTTCTGGTAGAGCAGAATTTATGTATTTTTTTGAGTATTCACATCCCTTGTTTAGAGTTGATTTGGTGTTCTTTGAATATTTTACTAGTTTTTTGGCAGATTTATTCAGATCTCTTTGTATGCTTCGATCCGGAGATTTAGCTCATGTTTTGGGCTGCTTTCCAGTTTATTTTTGTCTCTCTATATGTGTGATAATCTGAGACAGGTTTTATGTGATTTCATTAAGTTTTGAGGTCTCGGTGACATTTTTTCTGAACTATATCTGCCACCTGGTGGTTGTTGTCCCTTTTCTTGTTCAAAATCTTTCTGTATGCTCAGATGCGATGCTGTTTGCTACTTTGGAGTCTCAATATTTCTTGGGAGCTGTTATTGACCTGTGGAGATCATGTTTTTTTTTTGGGCTGGAAAACCTTGGTTTCTGCTGCTTGTGACTTTTTTGGGCCTGTTGAGGTCTATTGGCTACACCTAGTTGTGTTACAGCCTCGTGTTCTTCGTTGGTTACTGTATTAAGCTCTAGTATTGTGCCTCTATCATGTTCTACTGTTTTGTTAGTACCGTGGGAGTGTGTTTGAGGCCTTTTTTTAGCTGTGGAGTATATTGGCTGCCTCTAGTTCATTGTTGGCCTCTGTTTTTGGGTTGCATTGTATTGATTGGCATTGGTGTGTTGCTCAGCTGATGTATTGCTGTTCATATGGTTTGCTGTTCCTAGACTTATGGATGCTTGTGCTTAGCCCAGCTCTTGGAAGCACAGTTGGCTTCTCTTGATGACATTGTTCTGCCTGTGGTGGTGTGTTTTTTAGATCGGAAATGTGACTTGGGAGCGTGTTCCGTTCTGTGATTACATATTCTTGTTGGCGTAGTTGTAGTGATTTGCCTCCTTGTGTATTTGGTTTAGCAGTGGTATCCAGCCCAAAGTATTTGTGGTTGTTGGCATCTCTTAGAGCATTTGTGGTTGTTTTATACGAAGACTTACAGCACAACTTCGGCCTACTGGTGTTCACTCTGCCTATTCTCCGCAGCGTCCTTTCATAACCCTATGCACAGTCAACCCTAGATCATCAATTCTGGGGTGTATGACTGGGGGAGATTTTAATGAGGTCCTGTTTATCAATGAGCGGAATAAGGCAACAAGGAGAACTAGGGGGATGGATTCTTTCGGGGAATTCATTGATCATAATGATTTAATTGATGTGCCCCTGTTAGGTGCCCGTTTCACCTGGTCCAATTTCCAGGACCACCCTTCCTTAAGCAAGTTGGATAGATTTCTAATATCCGCTGATTAGGACGATCTCTTCTCTCCTATTATTGTGAGCGCTCTTCCTCGTCCTAGGTCAGATCATATGCCAATCTTGATGAAAGGTGGGGGGAGGTGCAGAGACAGGCAGGTCATTTTCCCTTTATATTCCAAAATATGTGGCTTCTGCACCCTAGTTTTGTTGATATGGTAAGGGTTTGGTGGGAGGATTTTGAGGTTTGGGGCCCCCCGGGGCAAAGATTTCGCTTGAAGTTAAAAGGGCTTCCGGATAGATTGCGAACTTGGAATAGGGAAGTCTTCGGGAACATTCAGAGAAAGAAGGCCTCATGCTTGGAAGAGATCCAAAATTGGGACAGATTGGAGGAAGACTCAGATTTGGATGAAGACTAGAGGAATGCGAGGAAGGCTTCAAGGGCAGACTTTGACAGAATTCTCTCAATGGAGGAAGTAATGTGGCGTCAAAAATCGAAGGTGCAATGGTTGAAAGAGAGTGATAATAATTCCAAGTTCTTCCATAAGATGACAAATGCTAGAAGATTGGTAAGCGGCATCCATCACATGGTGATTGGGGGTGTAAGAGTTACCAATGAGGAAGTCATGAAGCATCATGTGGAGGAGTTCTTTACCCATCTATATTCGGATGATAGGCTTGTCAGGCCGAAAGTGGATGGTCTTAATATGCCCTCGTTGGGTGAGGGCCAAACAGAGTGGCTGGAAAGACCATTTGATGAGGAAGAGGTTAAGAAGGCTGCATGGTCGCTTGAGGGTGACAAGGCCCCGGGGCCTGACGGTTTCTCCATTGCCTTCTATAAGACATGCTAGGATGTGATTCGGGTGGATCTTATGTTGGTCATCCAGGACGTTTTTTAGAGATTTTTTAGATAGGGGGAGCAATGCCACATACATCTCTCTAATTCCCAAGAAGGATGGAGTGGAGCATATTACCGACTTTCGCCCCATAAGTCTGATGGGGAGCACCTACAAGATTATGTCTAAATGTTTGGCATTGCAGCTTATTGATGTTCTACTGAGGATTGTTCCTAAGGAGCAAGGAGCTTTTTTGAAAGGAAGGAATATGGTTGATGGGGTGTTGTGCACAAATGAATGTGTTAACGCTCGTAGAAGGGAGGGTCGTCCGGGGGTAGTTATCAAACTAGATTTGGATAAAGCTTATGATCATGTCAATTGGGATTTTCTTCTTTGTGTGTTAAGGAGATGCGGTTTTGGGATTCGTTGGAGAGTTTGGATCTGAAAATGCATAAGCCTAGCTTCCTTTTCTGTGATGGTGAATGGAGTGCCCAAGGGACATTTTGGGTGTTTTAGGGGCTTGCGTCAGGGTGATCCACTGTCTCCGCTCTTATTTTTATTGGTGGCAGGTGTTTTGGGAGGTTTGCTTGGGAATGCTGCGGAGGTGGGCATGTTTGAAGGCTTCTTTCCTGGATGTGGGGATCTCCTGGTGTCCCACTTACAATTTGCAGATAATACCATCATCTTTTGTGACAATTCCCAGTGTCAGATCAGGATGCTTCGGTGTGTGCTTAGATGTTTTAAGGTGGTCTCAGGCTTACATCTTAATTTGGCCAAGAGTTCATTGATCGCAGTTGGGGAAGTCCCAAATTTGGAGCAGGTAGCAACGGATTTAGGGTGTCGTACGGCTTCTTTTCCGTCCACTTATCTGGGGATGCCTCTAGAGTCTAATTTCAAACAAAAAGAAGTATGGGATCCAATTATAGACCGCATGAGGAAATGATTGACAGGGTAGAAAGCTCGTCATTTGTCTAAAGGGGGTCGGCTCACTCTAATCAAGGCCTCTTTGGCAAGCATCCCCACATATTATTTATCACTGTTTGTTATGCCATTGTCTGTCTGCAAAGTTCTAGAGCAAATTCAACGCGATTTCCTTTGGAGGAGGAACAAAGAGGAAGGAGGTCTCCATTTAGTTTGCACTCCCAAAGAAAAGGGTAGACTCAGAATTCAAAGATTGCAAGATATGAATCAAGCTTTGTTGTGCAAATGGCTTTGGAGGTTTAGGGAGAGCTAGGGGTGTTTGTGGAGAAGTGTGGTGGTTGCCAGGCATGGGGCTCGTGATGTTTAGACTCTGTCCGTGTCCAGGGGATCATATGGGTGTGGCCCTTGGAGGGGTATATTGACGTATCTTCCTGTGTTCTGCCGTGACCTTGCTTTCAAGGTTGGGAATGGGACTCGCATCAAGTTCTGGGAGGATGTGTGGTGTGGTGAGAGGCCTTTGAAGGAGGAGTTTCCGGATATCTATGCCATGGCTAATAACCCTACCTCGACTGTGGCATCATACATGATAATTCAAAGGGAGGAGGTGGTGTGGGTGCCGAAACTTAAGCGAGCTGCTTTTGATTGGGAGATCCCGACGCTAACCCAGTTGTTGAATCGCTTACAGGGTGTCCGGGTTAATACTGGTGGGTTGGACCGGCAGGTGTGGAGGAAAGGAATAGAGGGTGCCTTCTTGGTTAGGTCTTGTTATGATCATGTCGGAGGTGGGGGGGAGGTGGTAGGCCCTTGGAAGGCGATCTGGCATAATGCTGTCCCTTTAAAGGTCCAATTCTCTATGTGGACAGCTACTTTGGATAGGATCTCCACTATGGATATGCTTCAGCGAAAAGGAATAGTCCTCCCTAGTGTGTCTTTTTTGTTATCAGGAAGCAGAATCAACCTCTCATCTATTGATTCATTGCCAATTCTCGTGGGAAGTGTGGTGCAATATTGCGAAGGACTTTGGTGCGGTTTTTATTGCTCCTTCGAACCTGTTTGGTTTGCTCCAAGCTTGGAGGATCCCTGCTTTCACTCCCATTGGGAGAAGGATTTGGAGCCTGGCCCCAGATACAGTGTGTTGGTCCTTGTGGTGGGAGAGAAATAATCGGGCATTTAGAGCATTCTCTAAGCCTTCTCACCAGGTGCACCAGCAAACCAAAGAGTTGATAATTTTTTGGGCAAAGCATATAAAAGGTTATGAGGGTATTCCTAATAGGGCCCTGGTGAGGGATTAGGCCATCACTGGGGGTCCTTGTGAGGTGAGGCCTAGTGGCTGTCCCCCCCCCCCCTTATTTTGTTTTCCCTCTTTCTAGGGTTCTGCCCCTTTTGTATTTTGTT
>JAOXJP010130294.1:0-13618 GCA_025762735.1 Platanus orientalis | reverse complement strand
TTTGGATTCCAATGTCAATGTGTTAAGTTATTGGAGTTCAAACTGTCAAAGCTTACTTCGGCTGTAAGAACACCAGTTGGCATATGCTGCTTGGAAGCTCTATATATACTACTTCAGGCTGTATCAGTTTTTTTCCCCTCTCTCTTGGTTCTTGCCAGTATTCTCGCACAATCTTTAAATGGTAGTGCATGCTTGAAAGTTACCTACCTCACTAGTAAAGGATGGAGCTAATACCTTGGAGATGTACTTACAAATTATTCTGTAATGCATTATTTCCATTTACTTTTGACTAGTGAACAATTTTCATTAAAATAAATCTACAGAAGAGAAATTTCTATCCATAGAGAGTTGTATTCTCAGGCCAAATATAAAAGACCTATTATATATCAGCTTTTTCTTCTTGTAGGTGATTTACTCAAACTTATGGATGTATCACATGTTGAGAATGTCTTGCCAACTACATATGGGAAGTTGCAGCCTCCTCTTGGAAAACACCGTCTGAAGGTATTCTTAATTTATCTATGATGATAAGTTGTTTCTTTGATTTTTTTATTCAGAGATAAAGATAATTTTATTAAAAAAGAAAGTGAACAAAACTAAACAAATGGGAACAGGCCATTCATCAGGAAGGTGAAAGACAAAAACAAAAAAATTAGCAGCAACAAAGCAACTAAACAATCTCCGTCCAGAAAGAAAACCACTCAAATCTTGTCAAAATCGATAGAGATGGAGGCCCAATCAAACAAAAGTGAATAAATTCTAGCATAAAGATTTTTGGGGGACGAGTACTTGTCCTCAAAAGTTCAGTTGTTCCTCTCCTTCCATATTCCCCAGTAGATGACCCTACGAAGAAAATGCCAAATGCTTTAAGGAATACCTACCAAGTCTCTCTTCCACCATCCCGCAATAAGGTCCCCAAACTGGTTTGGAAAGGTCCATAAGATTTTGAGATGATTGAGGAAGAAACCCCAAACTTTTCTTGCCATACAATAATGGACAAAGAAATGGTACACCATTTCCTCCTCCCTCGGGCACAAAATACAACTGTTTGCCAAGTTTCATCCTTTTTAAGATGGTTAAGGGTGAGAATTTCATCTAGATAACAATTTCAAACAAACAAAGAAATCTTTGAAGAAAAAGGAATACCTGCAATCCAAATGCCCTCATAAGGAACCAAAGACAAACTCGAATTTTCCGTCCTCATATAAACGATCTAACAGTAAACTTTTGTTGTTAACACACACCTACCCATCACTCAAACTTGGGTTCAACTCTAACTCTGCTAGGAAGCAGAACAACCTAGTCATATCTACCATCTTCCAATCATTCAAAATCCTTCTCACCTGAGGCACCCAATTCCCATCCCCACCCCCACTCCAATTATAATTTTTCACAATGGAATACTGCTTATTACTGTCCAACAGATATACATTTCTAAATTCTACCTTAGAGAATTGTTACCAATCCACAAATCCTCCCAAAACCTAATTCCCTTACCCGAAGCCAACCTAAGCTGAATGAACCTCCAAAACTCCTTGACCTTAAGAATGGACTTCCAAATCCAGCAACAATTCTCCTCCCAAACATCTTTAGGATCCCGATCTGAAATAAGACCAAAATTTTCCACCACCACTCTTCTCTAGAGGCTATCCCTCTCTTCCCCAAAGCGTCAAGGCCACTTACCAAGCAAGGCCCATTATGACAACGGATCCTTATAATTTCCCAGATTCCCTTAATAGGCCGGCAAGCCAATTTCCAATCCACTAAAGGATACTTATGGCTATCCTTCTTATCGTAAACTCCTAAACCACATCTCAGTTTTGTTGGCCACTGAAGTTGGAATCATGGAAAGGACAAAATAATTAGGAATGCTAGCTAATGAATTTACCTCTTGTTGACAATAAGGAAGCTTTCCATGAATCAAGCCTCCTATCAATCTTCTCAATCATCAGATCCCAAACCACTTTAGATTTAAAATTCGCTCCCAAGTGGAGACCAAGGTAAGAAGACGGAAGGGTACCAATTTTACATCCCATAAGTCGCACCAAATTATTAAAATCTTAGACCTCTTAGACACTTGGAAAATCTCACTTTTTACCGAGTTAATTTTCAAATCTGCCTCGTTAAAAAATCATGGTATCATCTTCAAATTGTAAGTGAGATATGGATAAATCACTCCTTCCAACTTCAAATCCGGAAATGAACCAATTCTCTGCTTTTTTAATCATCTTGTTCAACATCTCTAGAAATTGTAAGGAGGTTTGGTTCTTTACTATTAACCTTTGAGTTTAGAGTTGATTTTATAAATGGTTCAAGTGTGTTGTTTCCTTCCATGATAACTGTTGATTTGTTGATATCAGAACCTGATGTAGGATATCCAAAAGATGGATTCCTACAAGGTTAACTATGATGGAAGAATGCCCAATACAAATTTTAAAGATGTAAAGATTGGATCTTGAAATTCAAGAATGCTGGAAATTCAAATAAAACACTTCAAGAACTCAAATATTCAACAAAATAATGCAAGAATTGAATCTTATAATTCAAGAATGATGAAATTATGAATTAGAAGTAAGGAAATTGAAGAAATTAAAGAAGGATTAAAGAACAAAAGAGGAAAAAGATGTGGCCAAAATTTCAAGAAATTGGGGATTTTCAATTTGAAACCCTAAAATTATTGGGACATGTGGGGACACCTAGTAAGACACCCTATTTTGGGCTGGAAAAGCCTTAATTAAAAGAAAATTGAATTTATGAAGAGTCTAGGTATGTCAGCTGGTATGGGAGTAATTCTTGCTTTTAGGGTTTTAAGAATACTTCAAGATTCTTGATGTATTTGCTATAAAAATTGGGGAAAAGATTACATAAAGGCTGGATTAAAAAAGATTAAGGCTTAGATGATATAATGATGGAAAAGATTCAAAAGAGGCTTGCTGTAAATTTTATTTTAAGATTTCAAGAACGTTAAAAAAATGAAGATTTAGGATTCTTGAATGAAGAAAATTGCAGAAAATTAAATTGTGCGGCAAATATGTAAAATAGAAGGTAGAAGAAGATTAGAAGAGAAAAGAGAGAAGAGGGAAGAAGAAATCATGGAAGAGAGAATGAGAATCAAGAAGAGAGAGAAAAGAGAGAAAATATGAAAGAGGAAAGAGAGAAAACTCACATTGATTGTGAGGGATCCTTGGGGGAAGATAACAGCTCCAATCGTGAGCTCAAAATAAACCCTTTTATTCATCAACCGTCCTCCCTTACAATCTGGCTGATTGGCCTATTAAATAAGACCCAAATCATAAAAAATCGAAATGATAGAAATACCTCTATACTAATGGTTGTACGGTCAGCCCTTATTTAACACATATAAACTTAAAAAAACTGAAATAAAAGACTCCTAACTCCTAGAAATTGCACCCAACTCCCTCCCCTACCTTTAGACCCTTATTACATTAGATTTTCCCTATTAACCCAAAAATAATAAAATAAAGAATGCTACTCTAATTAAATGGACAACAAGCTTTCTTTTGGAAATTCTCTTTGGACCTTGGCTTGGGCTTCCAAAGAGGATATGTCTTCTTCATCCACTGAATTGCTACTGCATTAGGACCCCTGGTTCATTACCTCTTTGAGTTCTTCCAAATGCACTTTGTAGGTATCATTTTGGAGTATTGTAGTTCACCAACATTTGATGCAGACCATCGGACAGTGGAAAGCTGATCCCAGCCACCAAGTTTTGTAGGCGAATGTAGCACAAAGATGTAGAAATAAGTAATCTAGGATTAAGTTCATTGTATGTCGATCCCTTTGTACAATGAAGAGCTAAGACACCATTTTTTGGCTAAATTGTTGGCATTTATGAGGGTATGCCCATATGGAATGCATAAAATTTTCAAAAGGACTTTATTATTCTCAATATTTTCCCCTAGCCTTCATGGATTTGTGGTTCTACATAATACCTGTGCCAACTCATTACGATATCTACCTTCAACTCTAAATAATTAAAAAATAACCACAGTATAGACAATCAATAGGGTTATAGTAGCCTCCGCCTGGTTTGAGGCCTTGTTACTAGCTAGATCAGATTAAATTTTGAGCTCATTTCCTTTTTTTCTCACTGAATTTCTCATCCATACTCTTTTGCCTTGGATTAATCTAAATTTCTCGAAAGGAGGATTTGTTTTTTCCTTCTAGATTCTTTGGACATGGAATTGTGGATTGTTCCTTTATTTGTAAGATATGATTTCATATATACCAGGAATACGATGCACTGCTATGATGTAATTCCATGAATATTGAGGTCCACTCGATAATGTTATTTCTATTGTCTTTGAATATTGCGAGCCCACTCTTACTTCATCCTAGAAGATACAATGACTTCTTTATTTTCATTAGCTGCAAATAAAAGCGTAGCAATGCAAGTTCCATAAGATCTTCTTTGGAGGAGATAGGGTGCTGATATATGTTAGGAGTGTCTGGTTTTTGGTTGAACTTGGTTGGGTGGTTTCTTGGGGACTTTTCCATATTCTGGTGTTGGGCTTGTTTTTTGCCCGAGTCTCCCTTGGACTTCTCTTGAGCTCATTGGGATTTCAAGGGTTCTCTCTCTTCTTCCTTTCTTTTTCTTGTTCTTTACTAAATTACCGTTACCAATAAAAGTAAATTCCCCCTGTCTATCCTTCAAAGGTTTCTTTCTTTCTGTGGTCCATGTACCTGGATAAAATCCTTACCACTGGTCATTTGAAGAGCAGAGGGTGGAAGATGGCTAACCGTTGCGTGATGTGTATGAGTGAGGAGGAGTCGGTAAATCATCTTTTCATCCAATGTCTGGTGGTAACTCAAGTTTGACATTTCTTTCTCCTTCAACTGAATGTTTCTTGGCTTTTTCCTTTTTCTGTTAGGGACTTTGTCTCTGGTTGGTGGATGAGTGACCTGGATGGTGTGCCTTGTGTTCTTTGGCCCTATTTACCTGGGGCCATCTATTGAGAAATTTAGAAGGAAAGGAATACAGGAATCTTTGAAGGGATTTTGGACTCTCTTGAAGGGCTTATCCTCTAGGTTTTCAGGTTTTTTCATGATTGGCTCTCTCTTTCCAGGGATTTTGATGAGGTGGCTTGGGATTCCTTTTGGGGTACTATTGAAGAGTCTTTGTTTCTTGGTTGTTGCTGTTTTTTTGTTTTCATCCTTTGATGTCTTTCTTCTCTTTTTCTCTTATTCACAGCCCATTGATTGTTGTTGTTCCCTTTTGTTTCTTTTGTTTTGTTGAATAAATTGCTTATCATTTAAAAAAAAAGGTGTACCATTCCAAGAATACCCAGTGGCTACTAAAAATATTTACAGAGCTGCACTGTAATTTACAGACCTGGAGGGTGAATCACAATAAAGCGAATCCCCCTCCCCCCATTAAAAAAAAAAGTTGGCCTCCTCACCCCTAACAAAATCCACAACAAATCAGCCCCAATCCCATAGAGAATGCCAATAACTTTCCTCAAAATTCTGTCCAATGGAAAATCGATCAACAATATCTAATGCACTTTCATACATATAATCTATAATAATATTTTTTGGACTACAAAATCTTGCTATTGTTTTCTTTTTGAATACCCTAACAAATGGCACCAGGGAGGAGACACCAAACAACTTTTGGCTCCCTTACCACCCTTGCTAATCACCACCTGGAGATTAGACCTTCAAAATCAGCCAGAAACTTCCCATGCAAGATACGAAGAAGTTCCACAATTTACTAATCACCAAACACTGAACAAAAAGATGATCCACCCTTTCCTCTTCCATGAGACAGAGAGAATACCTATTGGCCAAACTCCACCCTCTTCTAGCCTAGAGTGAGAATTTTTCCTAGGAAAGTGTTCAGGCAAAAATTGCTACCTTAAAAGGAAAACCATATTTCCAGACTGCTCTGTGAGGAATAGAACACCAGTTCTTTTCAAAGCAAGGTAATGTGACTTCACCAAAAAGCCACCTTTCCTTTTCTTTATTCCATAACAAATTACCTTGAATTTGAGGGTCAGGACGCAACCTAGTTAGTCTTTCTAAGAATCTCACAAACTCTTCTATTTCCCAATCATTGAGACTCCATTCTTGGGCATCGATCTCCCTTGCCACTATTAAAATCAAATTAGAATACTATGGTGCTAATTTGAAAGAGATATTTAAGGCAGTACTAAGAGGAGTATCCCCACACCAAACATGCTCCTAAATTTTATCCATTCTATCAAACCCAACTTAAACTTAATAAAACTCTTAAAACCATCCTTCCCCTTCAGAATAGATTTCCAGATCCTTCGACCGTGACCTCTCCTAACTGCCTTGGGAAACCAAATTGACTCCCTACCATACTTGGCCGTTACTACCATCTTTTTTAAAGACTCCATTTCCAATCCAAACCTCCAAATCCATTTACCCAAAAGGTCCTTGTCAATAAGCTGTGGTTTCTTCTCTTGAAGGATGAGCATATCTGGCCTGTTCCTACCCAAAACTTTCTTAACTGCTGATCCTTTTTACTGCTTCCAAGACCCTTTGCATTCCAAGAGAGAATTGAATCTGTCATCTACAACTTTTGTTTTAACCACCATATTTTGATACCTTGTTCTCCTTTCATAATGAACTCCACTCTTGTGTTTCTTCACTTCTTGATGTTCATTTCTGAGAGCTTTGTGGGCCAGGCCCCATTGTTGAAATATATCCCTGGTCTCTAAAGCCATAAACAAAGTTTAAGCTTCCTGTTCATGTCCCTTAAAGAAAACCACCCTTAAGTAATTGACTCACATTGGCTATATGTTTGAGGACCCATGGAGAGACCTCTGAGCTAGGGTTTTCTTCATTAGGGACTTGGAACTAGAGCATTGGTCATGTCATTTCTTCTTTCTACCTTGGCATTTTCCCCAATAGGTGATGCAAAACCCTTCTCAAAACTATTGCTAACTCCTGAGACAGCTTTTTCCACCTCCATTGTTTCCAAAAGCTCTTCGTGCTCCCAGGCTAAATCTTCATGCTTCTCATCCGATGCATTCTCTTGAAGTTAGTTTGTTTTATTTTATTTTATTTATATATTTATTATTTATTTTTATTGTGGTTCCTTGCATCTTTTCTAAAGCTTGTTGGGTCTAATGCTTACCACATGCCGCCACCATTCACCATCTTGCTACATCATGTTTGAAACTTAGAAGATTAACTCTATTAGGGGAACTGGAATCAATACTCTGATATGAAGAGGTATTCTAGAAACAAAAAGCCAAATACAAATGGATCAAAGGAGATAGAAACACACAGTACTTTCATAAAATTGCCAACGGAAGTAGGAAAAATCTCATCTCAAAGCTTCTAACTGATAATGAAGAGGTGAATAATGTTGAAAGAACTACAAAGGAAGTCTCAAGTTTCTATGAGAGTTTGTTCACCTGTGAGAGACAACCATGTCCTCGAATTGATTACTTATTCGAGTCTCGGCTTTCGGAAGAGAAAGCCCATTCACTGAAGAAGAGATAAGAGAAGCGGTGTTCAGTATGGACAAAGAAGGATCTCCTCGACCAGATGGCTTTTCCATATTGTTCTACCAAGTTTGTTGGGATATTATAAAAGAAGATCTGTTGAAAATATTTCAAGAATTCCATGAAAGGGTATCTTCAACAAAGCTGCACGTGCAACATTTCTATCTATCATTCCTAAGGATGGGACCTACAAACTCACTGACCTTTGATCCATCAGTCTTGTGGGTGGCATGTAAAAGAGTTCTGCTGTCTAAATAGCTTTGGGAATTTGGAAATGAAGCTGACTTCCTGTGGAGAAAAGTTATAGAAGTGAATATAATCTTGAAAGTAAATGGAAATATAAGAAAATTTCTTCCACTCATGGCACCAGCTGTTGAAAAGGTATTATGGCCAAGATGTCCACATTCAAGCCAGTGATACGCATAGAAGTGGGTAAGGGATCTCGCACTTTCTTTTGGGAAGATGTTTGGTGCTCCGAATACTTTTATGAGAGAGCTGTTTTTCCAGATCTGTTCAGCTTAGCAAGTTATAAGAGGGTAAAAGTATTGAGTATATGTTGACTGAAAGAGGTGATTTCATATGGAATCTTCATTCGCAAAGAGACCTTAATGACTGGGAAATAGAGGCTATAGAGCTGGTGACTACCCTCCTTGGAGTGGATGCACTTGGAGGCTCAATTGGACCAAGGTTCGTGCTCTTCTTAATGGTCTTATATTCACCCATGCTCTTGGTTATAATAGGGTGCTGGTGGAAGGAGATTCATCATCACAACATGGTTCATGGAGGCTTTGATATGATCTTTGTAAGCTTTGTGTCTTTCTCCTAGTTGAACATTGTTGAAGGGTGTAAGGGTATATGTATTTTTCCTCATGTATGTACACAAGTATACACAAGGGTATTTGTGGTATGTCAATCATGTACTTCATATAAATAATAAACCCTTATACGTATGAGAGTGATTTTATTCTCATACGTTGGTTGCATAAACTCGTCTTCTTCTTTGTCTCTTCTTCTTCTTCTTCCTCTTCCTCTTTTTCTTCTTCTCCACATAACTCCCATCCATAGATTACACCATATATTACATCCTGGTATCAAAGCGGGAGTCTTGAGGAGATACTGAAGCAGAGCCAGGTTGACTGCTGACTTTAGTAGCCGTACGGATTGTTAGGCCAGATGCAACTGATTGAAGATTTTGATAGATCTTGATTTTAGCTTTTTTTTTTTGGAACCAACCAAACATCAGTTCGAAGAAAATAAGGATTTTTGAAGATTTTTTTCCGATTTACTGGATATTTTCCAGATTTTTGAAGAAGAGGTTGTTTCGTTGATTTCAAAAGCAGATTCCTTCCCCAAATGGGTCTTTTTGGTCCTCTACTACCTAAGGAAGCTACAACAACAAACCCCACGAGTTTTAAGGGAGATGTGATAATTTCTCCCTCCTAGGTCTACTGCCCCCCCTTGTTCTGCTCTGTTAGTGTTGCCTCATGTTTGATATGGACATTAGATAGGTATGGTTCATCATGCTTTTGTGTTTTGTATTTTTTTGCCCATGGTGCTAATCGTATAAGGACCTCTATGCTTGAGGTGAGTTTTGCAAAAAAAAAAAAAAGACTTCTAATGTCTGAGAAGGAATCTAATTCCACAAATATGTGGGAGTCTAGTTTTGTATCGGGATCTACAAGTACTGTCATCCCTATGGGTATTCTGGGTGATAATCTAGGTGTCCTAATCATCACCGTAAAACTTGATGGGATGAACTATTTAGAGTGGTCCTAATCAGCATGCATATACATTGGTGGAAGAGGTAAAACTTGGATACATCAATGGTCGTGTGGTTGAGCCCTTTGTTTTTGATATTTTGGCTTATGAAAAGTGGGATTTTGAAAACTTGACAATGACTCCATATTCCATGCAGCCTCACATTAGCAGGAGATTTTGATTCCTTAGGACTGCTAAGGAAATCTGGGACTCTGCTACCTAGACATACTCCCAAGTGAAGAATTTTGTCAGAGTATATTAGATAAATCAAGAGATTGCCCATCTTTGTGATGAGGAGAAAAGCTTGGGAAGTTATTTTGTTGCCTTGCATAGTATGTGGGAGGAACTGGATCACTAAGAAACGTATAAATTAGTTGGCCAAAAGGATGTAGTGGCCTATAAAGAGAAGATGAAAAGAACTCGAATATTTGAATTCCTGGCCTGCTTAAATGTTGATTTTGAACTTGTCCGTGTTAATATCTTGAGCAAAGATTCTCTCCCATCCTTAAGTGAAGTCTATGCATTTGCTCAAAGTGAAGAAAATTGAAAACATGTTATGCAACATTACTCATTAGGGGTTCTTGAGCGATCCACTTGATTGTCTACGGAAGCTCCTCTAAAGAGTGGGAAGAGTGGTTTCAAGAGACCTCCTCAGTTGGGTTCTGATGACAGAGAAAGACTCCCATGGAGGTTTGGTTCCATCGATAAGGATAAGTTGAAATACAGTCACTATGGTATGAGACACAAAAGAGACTTGTTGAGATTTGGTAGGATGCTCTGAACAGTTTAACAAGCCTAGATCAATGCGGGCCAATTCTGTTACTTCATATGGAAATGATGGAGACATGCCCAATTCTACGTAGAAGATGATTGGTTCTGACCCTGCACCCTTAGGCGAGGCACCCTGACGGATGGTCACTATTCTTGAATCCATAATTGAAAGTATGCATAGCTTTATGTCTCAAATTGAAGGGTTTATGGCTATTACTCAGCCCTCCTTGTCCTCATTTGCTTTTACCCAACCAGGTATCTTTGCCATTGCACTCCATGCTTCTTATACTATCTCCCTATCTTGGATTATTGACTCTAAGGCTTTAGATCACATGACAGGTTTGTCTTTGTTATTTTACTTGTATTCTATTACTTCGGGTTGTGATAAGATTAAAGTAGCAGATGGAATATTGTCTTTCATATCTAGGAAAAGAAGTATCAATGTTTCACTTACACTTTCCCTCTCTTCTGTTCTTCATGTCCCCAAGTTTGCAAACAATTTACTTTTAATTAGCCGCATTACTTGTGACCTAAATTGCTCAATTACATTTTTTCCTTCTCGTTGCGTTTTTTAGGAACTGGTTTCGAAATAGATGATTGGGAGTGGGCATGTAGCTGATGGCCTCTATCTTCTTGATGCATGGTGTGGTAGATTCTTCATTATCGACAATGTGTCAGTGTAGCAGTAGCAGTCGTAGGAATATGAGTAATAAAGAATGGTTAATGTAGTGGCATAGCCGGCTGGGTCATTTGTCTTTGTCGTCCTTGAAAGTGTTATTTCCTAGTTTTTTTTTTTTTTGTGTATGGTCATAGGTCAGAACTTCAGTATGAAGTCTGTTAATTGTCTAAACATGTTCGCCATTCATATTCTCTGAGTAATAATAAAAGTTATGTTCCTTTTGGTTTGGTTTACTCTGATGTTTGGGGGCCTTCCCCTACTATTTCTCTCTTTGGTTTCCCTTATTTTTTTACATTTGTTGATCATTATTCTAGATGTACATGGGTTTATTTGATGAAGACTTGGGGAGAAGTTGCTTCGATATTTCAGGTTCTTCACAAGATGGTTCAGACTTAATTTAATATATCCATCAAGGTCTTGTGTTCTGACAATGGGGGGGGGGATACATATCTTTGCAGTTATTTATCGGAAAAAAGAAAAAGAAAAAGAAAAAGAAAACATATCTTTGCAGTTGCAACAATACTTGAATGAGAATGACATTGAACACCAAACCTCGTGTGTTGCCACCCCACAACAAAATGGGGTTATTGAAAGAAAAAATCGCCACCTACTAGAAGTAATAAGAGCTCTCCTCTTTGGAATGAATGTCCCATAGACCTTTTGATCCAAGGCTTTACTCACTGCAGCTTACCTTGTCAACCGCATGCCCTCTTGTGTTCTCAGTTTCAAGCCACCTATTGCAGTCCTATTTTCTGATTGTTCTCTCTTTCTTGTTCCTCCCCAAATATTTGGGTGCGTATGCTATGTTTATGTTAAAAAAATGACCAGACTAAGTTGGACCCGTGGGCCATCAAGTGTGTCTTTCTAGGCTACCCTGCAAATCAAAATGGATACATATGTTACAATCCGGCATCCGGACAAAAGTTTACCTCAATGGATGTCACTTTCGTTAAGTCTATTCCCTTCTCCTCGCCTTCCTAAGCCTATCATCGGGGGGGGGGGGAGTCCAGTGAAGAAAGGTCATTCTATTTGCCATCTTTTTTGCCAAACTTTGTTCATCCCTTAGTCTCTGATAACTTGTTGTCTCTGGATAATGGGACGGATTTGCTAATGTATTCAAGAAGGCAGAAGGATATGGCCACTACTCCACCGCTAGTCGTCTCTTCACAGCTAGGTAATGTTCCATTGCACTTTGAAAACTTTGGGAAAGAGGATGACCTTCCCATTACTCTTCGGAAAGGAAAAATGTCTTGTACCAATCATCTAATTTCCAATTTTGTTTCATACAAGTCATTAGACCATTCTTACATGACATTTGTGAACTCACTTTCCTTTGTACCTATTCCATCTAATCTAAAGGAAGCCGTTTCCTAGAGTTAGTGGAGGGAAGCCATGTGTGAGGAGATGACAACCCTTCAAAATAATGGGACATGGAACTTGTGGATCTTCCATTGGGAAAACAATCTGTAGGGTGTAAGTGGGTTTATGCTATAAAATACAAGGTAAATGGATTCAGTGAGAGGTACGAGGAAAGACTTGTGGCTAAAGGGTACACCTAAACATATGTTGTTGATTACCAAGAGATGCTTGCACCAGTGGCAAAGATGAAGTTGATTCGAGTGTTACTGTCTATTGCAGCTAATAGAGATTGACCAATTTTGCAATTGGATGTAAAAAATGCGTTCCTTTATGGTGATCTTCATGAAGAGGTGTACATGATTCTCCGTCAAGGTTTTAAAATCCCAGGTAGTGACGATAAAGTGTGTAAGTTGAAGAAAGCTCTATATGGGCTAAAAAAATCACCAAGAGTGTGGTTCGAACGATTCAGTGAAAGCTTGAGAAAGGTGGGTTATATGCAATCCCAAATTGACATACCTTATTCATTATGCATGCAGTGAAGGGGACAACCGCAGTCATTGTTTATGTGGTTGATATAGTGATAACTGGAGATGACTCAGAGGAAGTGCAACATTTGAAGTCTCATTTGAGTGGAGAGCTTGAGGTGAAAGATTTGGGAACTTTGCATTATTTTCTGGGAATTGAAGTTGCCAGGTCGAGGAAAGGGATCTTTATATCTCAAAGGAAGTACATATTGGACTTGTTAACAGAGACGAGACTATTAGGAGCAAAGCCTGCAGAGATCCCTATTGAAGTCGATCATGGACTTAATGATCAAGATGGCAGGCCACTAATCGATGCAGGGCGATATCAGTGGCTGGTGGGAAAGCTTATTTATCTTGCCCTTACCTGGGCTGAGTTAGCGTTTGCAGTGGGAGTGGTAAGCCAATTCATGCATGCACCACGAACACCCCATTTGGAGGCAAACTTCAGAGTCCATAGGTACTTGAAGTTGGCCCTAGGGAGAGATTTGATGTTTTCAAAAAATGGTCACATGCACATTGAAGTGTACATAGATGTTGATTGGGTGGGTTTTACAGACAGACCATCCACTTCAATGGCCACATGCACATTGAACTGTTGGTGGTATTCTTGTGACATGGAGTAGTAAAAAGCAATCAGTGATAGCAAGATCTAGCGTAGAAGCAAAATTTCGGTCCATGGCTCATGATGTGAAGCTCTATGGTTGCGGACTCTTCATCTAGAATTGGGAATTAGTGTACAGGTTCCCATGAATCTATATTGCGACAATAAAGCAACAATCAAGATATCACATATTCCTATGCAGCATGATCACACGAAGCATATCAATGTGGATAGGCATTTCATTCAGGAGAAGTTACTATATGGACTGATTTGCACACCATTTGTTACTACCTAATAACAACTAGCAGATGTGTTAAGGGATCATTGGGGTATGACACCATAACATCATTAGCAAGTTGGGCATATTCAATATCCATGCACCAACTTGAGGGGGAGTGTTGAAGGGTGTAAGGGCTGTCTCTTATAC
>JAOXJP010130283.1:0-13618 GCA_025762735.1 Platanus orientalis | reverse complement strand
CTAAATTAACTTCATTTTTGAATGTCATAGATTCTTAGAACCAATCCAAACTTGTTTTGCAAAGATTATTATGTTTTTTGAATGGATTTCTAACCGTTCTTCACTAGTTTTGAATTGTTTTGAAACAAGATAAATTATTTTATAAATTCTAAGGTTCTATATTGTTTATATTCATATTCTACATGTTAAGGATTGTTTTGCTACAAGTTTTAATTAGATTTAAAGTTCCAAATTCAATAATTTTGAAGAGATATTTTTATATTTTAAAGAGCACAAGTACCTTTAGTTTTGATAATTGTTTCCATAGGATAATAGAGACCATTCTCTTATTTTGTAAGAATTGTATATGTTTATATGATTGATTTATGATCTGAATGTGATATGTTATTTATGATTATTGTAAAAATTTGATTGTTCTATAGTTCTGTGCTTAGGAGGATCAAGCATATATGATCTAAAGTGTTATGAGTTTGCTTATGTTCTACTATAGATTTCTATATGTTTTGTTCTGGTATTTCTATTATTCTTTATTATTGTTGATAGTTTTTTGCTATAGTTTTGTTATAAGCTACCATTAATCATCAAAGGAGAAACATTGATGATGCTTAATACACCTGGCTTATGGTGTGAATGACCTTTTTACCGGTGATAAAATTGGTGAATCATGTGGCTTTTTGCACTGGAGATTAAATTGGTATATCTTATGGCTCTTCTCACCAGAGATAAAATTGGTGAATCATGTGGCTCTTCTCACCAGAGATAAAATTGGTGCATCATGTGGCTCCTCACCGGAGATAAAATTGGTGAATCATGTGGACCTTTACACTGGAGATTAAATAGTGTAACTATTATCTATATTGGCTTATATAACTGTTACCTGTATTACTTATGTATCTATTTTACATGTTCAGTTTTGTTCAGTTCAGTTATATGCACCTGTTTTGTTCTGTTTAGACTATCTATTTGTTTTTATCTTTTAATGTTTTTAGTTTAGTATATGATTTATATGTAACTATTTTAGTTCTGTATATTGTTAAAAGCTATGCAACTATCTATTTCATTTTAATTCATGTAAAAGTCTTAATCCATTATTCCTTAGTTTATTGTTATCCACTGAGTTTGTCAAGCTCACCCCAAATTTGGCACCACAGATGATGATGAGAGAGCTGCATAGTAGTTAATAATAAGGATTGGAGAGTTAGAAGATTGGATATTTGCTATGAGACATTCCTTTATTTTATTTCAATTTATTCAAAAAGAATGTAATAAGTTAGTAGATTTTAGTTTAGGCTTGATATTTGATTGTTAGATGATGATTTTATATATGTCAGACTATTAGCTTATGTGAATGGTAATGCTAGGACATGATTATGGATTATTTTTAGGTCTATGGAATTATGAAAATTTTATTACAGGTTGATTATGAAAGATGGATGGTTATGATTTATGATATGTAATTCCGCTGTGTGTGAATAAAAATAATGAGTGAAATTTTTATATGAAATTTACATGTTAAAAATGAATAAATGAATGTTTAATGTCATGTGCCAAAATTCATGGCCCTTGTGGTGTTAGGTGCGACAGTTGTCACACGCATTAAGGAAGAAACCAGACTAAAAAGAACTTGAAATACCCAAAATGTCAAAATCTGACATTTTGGAGCACTCCAAAAAAATTGGAGGGCTCAAAAATGTTTGGAGCACTCGAAAAGTTTTGGAGTGTGACAGAATCTCAAGAGTTCTTTGGAGTATATTTGGAATGCTCAAAACAATTTGGGAGCTCCAAACTCGAAATTTTGGAAAAAATTATTTGGGTCTAAAATGACCCTTTTGCCTAATCCTATATATGTGAAACTTTATGTGATGAGGCTTAACCTTAAAAATACATCATTTAGGTCATTTAAAGGAATTAGAACAAAGAGAGAAAGGGTTACAGAGCTTTGGGAGATAATGATGAAGTTTTCCCCCAAATTGGGTAAGTTCCACTTCCAACCTTCAAAATATGCTAGAGTAGACATTTTTTTTCATAGATCTAGCCTAAGTAAGTATGAATTCATATTTCTTTACTTAATTTATGTATTCTAACCATGAAAACCTTTGTTTGCTTTTACAGGAAGGAGGTTTTGGCAAGGGCAAGAGGATTTTGGAGGAGATTCCGCTTCAAAAGGAATAAAAGCTTTGAGTGAGTGGATATGCATTTTATGCTTACTTTTATTTCTTAGGATCTTAAATTTATGCAAAAATGATCTTAAATTTGGTGATTTTATATCTCTTCATTATAAGTTTGATTATTTTCTTATGTAGAATCTTGGTTTCATGGATTGTGTGAGTTGGATATGTTGTTTATGAGTAGTTTTCTTTCCTAGGATCTTAGATTTGTTGTTGATGAACTATGTATTGGATTCATCTTTATTTTTTCTTGAGTATGTTGATTTCTTTATATGGATCATAGTTTCATGTTGTGAGCATGTTAAATAGTGTTTTTGCTATTGATTTATTGTCTTTTTGAGTTATGAAGTAATTTCTTGTGAAAGGAACCTTAGGGAATAAATTAGATGATTTCTATTCTATGTGATGTAGTTTGGGAGCTTGATTTACTTATGTTGTAAGTTGAGGAAAGTTTATTATGGTGAAGATTTGGTTTCCTTTAAATTTCTTTGACTTCCTCAATTCTTGCGCTTATAGACTTTCCATGTTTGATAAAATGCCCCTTATAGACTTTCCATATTATTCTCATGTTTCTTGAATGTCTTTGGATTTCATGCATAAGCATAATGTTTTTTATGTTGAATTCTTTCAAATACATGTTGGTTCATCACAATTTGTGATAGTCTATTGATCTTCATGTTGTCACATTACTCTTTGCATCATGTGATATCCCTTAGTCGTATATGCATGCTATCGTTGGCATGGTTTACTTCGGGATTTTCATTAGACACTTTACTTGGGATTTCTACGTGAGTTTTAGAAGACTTGAAATAATTAGTTTTCAATCTATAAGGATGTTGTCATAAAAATATTCCTACATCCATGAGCATCCCTTATGCCTCTAGTTATGGGCCAAACACCTTTATTTGCATATTGGCATTAGACCCCTTTCATGTGATTTACTATTTCATTATTTGGACTTTTTATGAGATAGAATGTGTAGATATTTTGATAAATGACATACTTATATAGTGGCTACATTACTTTATAAAAGCATGGATTTGATTTATCACTTTTTTTTTATCCTAGATTTGGTTGACACCCTTGTCCTAGGGAATTTTAGAGGACTACCCTGGTCTAAGGGAATAATATGGAACTACCCTAGTTTAGGGAAATAATATGGGACTATACTAGTCCGGGGGATTAATATGGGACTACTCTGGACAGGGAGAATAATATGAGACTACCCTGGTACAGAGGAAGGATATGGGGTAACATCCTTGATGCCTTGAGAAATTTTTGTGGGCTAACATTAGCCTTTATGGCTTTAAGTACGTAATCATCGGGTCACATCAATAGGTGAAGACAACCCTAGTGGTCTAATTTGTGTATGCCTAGTCACTGGACTTTATAAATGGTGCCATCAAGTACCCAATCACAGGGTCACATTAATAGGTGAAGATGGCTCTAGTGGTCCCATATATGTTATGTGATGTGTTATGTCAGAGACCCTTACATGGGTTATGTGATGTGTTATGTCGAAGACCCTTACATGAGTTATGTGATGTGTTGTGTCAGAGACCTTGTATGATTTATATGATATGTTGTGTTGGAGACTTGTGTGGATTATGTGATTGCTTTTGTTAAATATCTTTCATGTTTTATTTACATATAGACATGTTATGGGATAAAGACACTATTGTGTTTTGCATGTGGCACATTCTTTTACTAGGCATGTGCATATAGTACTTAGTATGTGGCATATAGGATGTAGCATATATATGATCCAACTTGATCTACCTTGGATATTCTTGTGGTTATCTTGTGATATATATGTTCTCGTATCATAGTACAGATACGTGTTCAATAAACTTGATGTACTCTCATTCCTGTTTGATTCTTTAGTTTATCTTGATTCTTTGTATTTGCTACTATGATTATCTTTGGCCTCTTTTTATGTTGTATAAACTGCATACCCTCCCGTTAAGCCCATCAAGCTTATCCCAATTGGCACTACTTGTAAATGGAGTCTTAGAGGACAGGTATTGATAGATGTTGCTTAAGTTATAGCCTAGAGTGAGGAGTTGGGTGATTGGGCCCATTTACTTTGTGTTTCATCTTTTGTTTACTTCTAATGGGAGATGTATATTTCAGTACTTTGGATATGCCTTTTAGTAGAGACTTGTATATACTCTTTTTATGGGCATGTTGAGGCCCTTATTGTTGGATTTTAGGATATTTGATATGGATGTTAATATGTTATTTTTGCTGCAATTATTTTGGATCATGAATGTATTTCTTTTATTCCATTGTGAAGTGATTGTTAAATGAAATTAAATGGATGTGAAAAATAGCAGGTTAACTTGTTTATATGAGAAATGATGTGATTAGGTAAGAGGGTTAATGACACACTCCAAGTTCATTGGTCTCTCCGCTATGAGAAACAAATTCGAGGTGGGTCATTCCCATGTTAAGGATCCAAACCTGACCCATAGATTCGGGTTGTGACAACTTAGCATCAGACCCTAAGTTTTATAGATTCTGTAGACAATCTAAGCTATTTTAGAGTTAAAGATTGAATTTTTGGACAAATTAGTAGAAACTTTTGAGGATTGATTGATCATTTATGTTTATTATTTAAGATTAGTGAATTTTAAGTATATTAGAGATTAGTAGATGATTATTACTATAGTCTAGTTTTAAGACATGTTTTTTGTCTTATTTTAGGTTTCAAAGATGCCACCAAGGAGGGGCACTCATTTTGAGTTGTCCACTACCACACAGCCAGAGGGTGATGTCTTGCCTAGGGTTCTATGAACTATTATAGAGCTGGTCGGAGTGGTTAGAGAGTAGGTTAACCATTGGGGACATCCTCAAGAGAGGACCATTAGAGATGGCAGTGATGCATATGAATGGTTTTCTCGGATGGAACCACTAGAGTTTATGGAGACCTATGACCCCATGGAGGCTAAGAATTGGATCACTACATCATTATCCATTGTTGCTCGAAGGAGGAAACATTCCATCTACTTAGTCATGTTGAATTCTCATTCTAAGGAGTGAAGCATGACTCATTTTCAAGTGTGATCTTTGTGATTTAGGTAGATAGACTTATTTAGAGAGGTTGCCAAGGTTATTTGGATTATGTATTTGATAGACAAACTGAAGGGACGGAGATTGATGACATTCCAGTCATTAGGAACTTTGTCAATGTATTTCTAGACAATCTCCCTGGTTTGCCTCTAGACTGGGAGATTGAATTTGCCATTAATCTAGTCCCGAGTACCACACCTATTTCTATAGTCCCCTATCATATGGCACTGGCTGAATTGAAGGAATTGAAGATGCAACTTCAAGAGTTGCTTGATAAGGGTTTTATTCGTCTAAGTGTGTCATTTTAGGGTACACCAATACTCTTCATGAAGAAGAAAGATGGTTCGATAAGGTTATACATTGACTATTGATAATTGAACCAGTTAATTGTGAAGAACAAGTAGCCATTGTCGAGGATTGATGACTTGTTTGATCAATTATAAGGTGCCAAGGTCTTTTCAAAGATTGACCTTAGATTGGGTTACCATCAACTCCGAATCAAGAAGGAAGACATACCAAAGACTACTTTCCGCACTAGATATGAACACTATGAGTTTCTGGTTATGTTTTTTAGCTTGACAAATGCTCCCACTATTTTTACGAACTTGATGCATTACATGTTCAAACCTCATTTAGACAACTTTGTGATTGTGTTCATCAATAACATCCTTGTTTACTCCAAGAGTCCAGAAAAGTATGATGAGAATTTGAGGATTACATTGTAGATTTTAAGGGAAATGAAGCTTTATGCAAAAATCAACAAGTGCAAGTTTTGGTTGAATCAAGTTGTTTTCCTTAGCTATATGATCTCCAAATATGAGATTTTTGTTGATCGCAAAAAGATTGAGGCCGAGGTGAATTGGTTGAGACCGACCAATATACATGAGATTCATAGTTTCTTGGGTTTAGCTGGCTACTACAGAAGATTTGTTGAGGATTTCTCAAGTACTGCAGGATCATTGACAAGATTAACCAAGAAAAATGTGAAGTTTGAATGGAGTGAAGCATGTGAGAAGAGCTTCCAAGAGTTGAAGGACTAACTAGTATCTACACCGGTTATCACTCTACCTTCAGGATCTAGAGGTTATGTTATGTATTGTGATGCTTCAAGGTAGGGTTTAGGCTGTATACTTATGCAGTAGGGCCTCTAGATAGCTAAAGCCATATGAGCTAAACTACCCCACCCTTGATTTGGAATTGGTTGTTGTTGTGTTGGCTTTGAAGATTTGGAGACACTATCTCTATGGCAAGACATGTGAGATGTACATTGACCACAAAAGTCTAAAATACATTTTCTCGTAAAAAGAATTGAATCTTAGATAGAGGCGATGGATGGAATTTATAAAGGACTATAACTGTACCATTCATTACTATCCCGATAAGGCGAATGTAATGGCTAATGCGTTAAGAAGGAAATTATTGAGTTCTTTGACTTACCTCACTATGGAAAGAACATCTCTTTATGAGAAACTGAACGAGATGAATGTGGAGCTTCATGTGAATGAGTTGAGTGTACTTCTTGCACACCTTAGAGTGCAGCCCACTGTCATTGACAAGGTGAAAATTGATCAAAAGGTTGATCCTCAAGTTGTGAAGATTATGGAGGAGGTGAGAAGTGGTTCTCGGATAGAATTTTCACTCTACAAAAATGGTTTATTAAGATTTGACAACCATTCATGTGTACTAAACAACCCTGACTTAAAGAGGGAAATTTTGGAAATAGCTCACCATTCTACCTATGTAGTACACCCTGGTAACATGAAGATGTACATGACTTGAAGGGCTACTATTAATGGAGTGGGGTGAAGAGAGAGGTTGTAGATTTTGTGGCTAGATGCTTAACTTGTGAACAGGTCAAGGCCAAACACCAAAGAACAGCTAGACTTCTACGAGCATTGTTGATTCCAGAATAGAAGTGAGAACACATTTCTATAGACTTCGTCATTAGACTGCCTAAGACAAGTAAGGGATTCAATGCTATTTGGGTGATCTTGGATAGATTGATGAAATCTGCCCATTTTCCACTGATCCGAGTTACTTATTCCTTGGATAGGTTGGCATAGCTGAATGTGGGTGAGATTGTACACTTGCACAACATCCCAGTTAGCATTGTATCAGATAGAGACCCAAAGTTTACATCTAGATTTTAGAGAGACTTACAACAAGCCATGGGAACCAAACTATGTTTTAGCATAGATTTCCACCCTCAAACCAATAGACAATTTGAGAGGACTATCCAGACTTTAGAAGACATGATAAGGGCTTATGTCATTGATCTGAAAGGTACTTGAGATCCTCACTTGCTATTAATTGATTTCGCCTACAACAATAGCTACCAAGCTAGCATCCAGATGGCCCCTTACGAGGCCTTGTTTGGTAGACGATGGCAATCCCCAATATGTTAGGATGAGATTGGTGAGAGGAAGATTCTTGGACCTGAGCTTGTCCAAGTAACTATAAAGAAGATTTAACTTATTTATGATAAGTTATTGAAAATATAGAGTAGACAGAAAAGCTATGCAAACAAAAGAAGACGTGACCTTGAGTTCGATGAGGGTGACCACATGTTTCTCAAGGTGTCACTGATCAAAGGTGTGATGAGATTCAGGAAGAAAAACAAGCTTGATCTAAGATTCATTAGACCTTTTAAAATTCAGAAGCGAGTTGGCAACCTTGCCTATGGGCTAGCATTAACCCTTGATTTATCGCATGTGCATCGCATTTTCCATGTATCCATGTTGGGAAAGTATATGTACGATCCTTCTCATATCCTTGAGTATGAGCCACTTCATGTTCATGAAGAACTTTCATATGAGAATGTCCCTTATGTGAAAGTTTTATGGCACAATCATTCCGAAGAAGAGGCCATAGGGGAAGGTGAAAATGAAATGAAAATTAAGTATTGACATTTGTTTCATAAACAAGGTATGCATCTAAATTCAGGGATTTAATTTTTATAAGGGAGGAGGATGTAACACCCTACAAATTTAACCTACTTTGAAAGTGGGTATTTAGCAAGTATGGTTAACTTGGGTAAGGAACCTAAGACTAATATAGGATCCATTATATGGGTAATTTAAAACCCAATTTAAGGGCTTAACTAGACAATTTAGTCGCCTACACTCATTGAGGACGAAACCAAGCTAAAAAAATCCAAAATGCCTAAAATGTGAAATCTGACATTTTGGAGCGCTCCAAAAAGTTTGAGTGCTCAAAAATGTTTGTAGCACTTGTAAATTTTTAGAGCACTCCAGAATCTCAAGGGTTCTCTAGAGTATATTTGGAGAACTCAAGAAAATTTTGGATCACTTGAAAAATTTTGGAGCGCTCTAAACTCGAAATTCTAGAAAAAATTATTTGGGTCTAAAATGACCCTTTTGCCTATCCCTATGTGTGGAAAATCTTATGTGATGAGGCTTAACCTCAAAATACCTCATTTAGGTCATTTAGAGGGATTAGAACAAAGAGGGAAAGGGTTAGAGAGGTTTGGGAGAGAAGAAAGAAGTTTTCACCCAAATTGAGTAAGTTCCTCTTTTAACCTTGAAAATATGCTAGACTAGACTTTTTACTTCCTAGATCTAGCCTAAGTATGGATTCCTGTTTCTTTACCTTAGTTTATGTATTCTAACCATGCAAACCTTTGTTTGATTTTAGAGGAAGGAGGTTTTGGCAAGGGACAGAGCATTTTGGATGAGATTTCAATTTAAGAGAATGAGTAAAAGCTTTGAGTGAGTAGATATGCATTTTATGCTTACTTTCATTTCCTAGGATCTTAGATTTGTGCAAAATGATCTTGGATTTAGTGATTTTATATCTATTCCTTATTAGTTTGATTATTTCCTTATGTAGAACCTTGGTTTCATGGATTGTGTGAGTTGGATATGTTGTTTATGAACACTTTCGTTTCCTATGATCTTAGATTTGTTGTTGATGAGCTATGTATTGGTTGATCTATCTGTATTTCCTTTTGAGTTTGTTGATTTCTTTATATGGATTATAGTTTAATGTTGTGAGCATGTTAGAAAGTGGTTTCCTTATGGATTTCTTGTCTTCTTGAATTATAAAGTTATTTCTTGTGAATTAAGCCTTGGAGAATAAATTAGATGATCTCTATTCTATGTGATGTAGTTTGGGAGCTTGATTTACTTATGTTGTAGGGTGATGACGGTTTATTATGGTGAAGATGGGGTTTCTTTTGAATTCCTTCGAATTTCTCAATTCTTGCACTCTACATGTTTGATAAAATGTCCCTTACAGACTTTCCATATTATTCTCATGTTTCTTAAATATCTTTGGATTTCATGCATGAGCCTAATGTCTTCTACTATGAATTAGTTCAAATACATGTTGGTTCATCACAATTTGTGATAGTCTATTGATCTTCATGTTGCCACCTTACTCTTTACATCATGTGATAGCTCTTAGTGGCATGTGCATGCTATCATTGGCATGGTTTACTTTGGGATTTTCATGAGGCACTTTGGGATTTCTACATGAGTTTTAGAAAACTTAAGATACTTAGTTTTCAACCTTTAAGGATGTTGACATAAAACAATTTTTACATCCATGAGCATCCCTTATACCCCTAGTTATGTGTCAAACACCTTTACTTGCATATTGGCATTGGACCCCTTTCATGTGATTTACTACTTCATTATTTGGACTCTTTATGAAATAGAATGTGTATATATTTTTATAAATGATATACTTATGTAGTGACTACATTATTATATAAAAACATGGGTTTGATTTATTGCTTCTTTTGACCCATAAATTTGTTTGGCACCCTTGTCCTAAGAAATTTTAGAGGACAACCCTAGTTTAGAGGAATAATATGGGACTACCCTAGTCTAGGGGAATAATATGGAACTACCCTAGTCTGGGGAATGATATGGGACAATACCTTTGATACCCTATGGAATTGTTGTGGGCTAACATTACCCTTTATCACTTTAGGTACACAATCATTGAGTCACATCAATAGGTGAAGATGACCTTGGTGGTCCAATATGTGTATGCCTAGTCATCAGGCTTTATAAATGGTGCCATCGGGTACCCAATCACTAAGTCACATTAATAGGTGAAGATGACCCTAGTGGCCCAATATATTATGTGATATTTTATGTCGGAGACCCTTACATGGGTTATGTGATGTGTTGTGTTAGAGAGCTTATATGATTTATATGATATGCTCTGTCAGAGACCCTGGTGTGGGTTCTGTGATTTCTTTGTCAAAGATCTTTCATAGTTTATTTATGTATAGGCATGTTATGGGATGGAAACACTATTGTGTTTTGCATATGGAATATGTTTTTACTGGGCATGTGGATATGGTACTTAGTATATGGCATATAGGATGTATAGCATTACATGATTCAACTTGATTTACCTTGGACATTCATGTGGTTATATTGTGACATGTGCATACCTGTATCATAGTAAGGATACGTGTTCAGTAAACTTGATGTACTCTCATTTTTACTTAACTCCTTAGTCTACCTTGATTCTTCCTATTTGTTACTATGATTATCTTTGGTTTCCTTTTGTATTGTATAAATTGTATATACCCTCCCGCTAAACCCATCAAGCTTACCCTAATTGGAACCACCAACAGATGGAGTTTTAGATGATAGGTATTAATAGAGGTTGCTTGGGTTATAGCTTAGAGTGAGGAGTTGGGCGATCGTGCCCGTTTACTTTATGTTTAAGCTTTTGTTTACTTTTAATGGAGATGTATATTTTAGTACTTTGGATATGCATTTTAGCAGAAACTTGTATATACTCTTTTATGGGCATGTTGAGGCCCTTATGGTTGGATTTTAGGATATTTGATATGGATGTTACAATGTTATTTTTGCTGCACTTACTTTGGATCATGAATGCCATTTCTTTAATTTCATTGTGATGTGATTGTTAAATAAAATTGAATGGATGTGAAAAATAATAGGTTAGCCTGTTTATATGTGAAATGATGTGATTAGCTAAGAGGGTTAATAGTAGACTCTGAGTTCATTGGCCTCTCCGTTATGGGAAACGGATTAGGGGTGGGTCATTCACATGTCATGGATCCAAATCCGACCTAATACACAGCTCGCAGATTCTAGTCATGACAAAAACACACACATGATATTCAACTTAGCCTAGCCCTAGCCCGATTATAGCCTAGCCTCCTAAACCTACCTAGGATTGATCAAACACACCTAAGTTTACCACAAAATCACATCAAACTCAACCCAAATCTTACCTAATTTGAAATTCAGTTTTTTCTATAGAACAAACACCTCCCCTAACTTTCAAGGATTGGAGGAGGAGGGTTTTGGGTGTAGAATCCCTATTGTATGCGGCCTCAATAGTGGGTAATCTTGGTTTCTCTTCTCCTCTCCTTCCTGAAGTACCTCTAATGGCTTCTTCAAGAGTTTTGGGTGGTCCAACTGCACCTCTTGTAGTTTGACACCCTTTGAGAGAACCACCACCATGTTATCCCCTCTTCCAAGACTTTCACATTGTCTCTAAGCTCTAGTGAGATCAACACAAAACTCTGGAAATTACTAGAACATGCTAGGTATTCTTCTAGTGTACTTGTTTTTCTCCTTTTACATGCTTAGTATGTTAATTTTCATCATGTTTAGACTAGATTTTATGTTTTTTTTCTTATTTAAGAGCTCTCAAAGACACAACCTAGGTGTGTCCTAGTTCTCCCTCTATTGATTTAATATAGATAATAACTTGTTATAGTTTGTATTGATAAAACTCTTGGACACTAATGTATGATCAACCTTTAGGCATTTGACTATTGATTAGTTCCTATGGGGCCTAGCTCCTCTCCACTTTATCCCTCATCCTATTTGACATGGTTTTTTCATTATTTATGCTTTCTCATACCATCCTCATATCCTTTCATGTCATATCTTGCCTTGTTTTTATAGGACATATGGCATGCATGTTTACCATACCTAGACTACATGTTTGCCATGCTTTAGGTGTTTTTCTCTTCCTCCATGATCATGACTATTGTCCTAACATAGATTTCCTTATTTTCCTACCATATGCTCTTATATGAATTGCCTTGCATATTCTTATGTGTTCATCTTATGTACCATGCCATGTATATTCTTATTGGCTCATGAGCCAAGCTACTGGACCCACCATAGTGAGTATTTATTTTTGTTGATGTATGCCAATCCCATGGTCAATTGGGTAGTGGTATGAGTCTTGTAAGTGTCCTATGATCTCACAAGCTCGAGACATGAAGACAAGAAGTACCAAAGACCCAAAGAGGAGACCAGATACTACCTAGGAGTTGGCACACCAAGGAAGATATAAAGCATGCATGTATGTCATTTTTAACACCTTAAAATGAACCTAGACATGATCTTAGGTCTCTCACAATAGCCCAAACTAAAAGACCCAAGGACAGATCCCCACAAGTGGCCAAAACAAAATTCAGAATCTAGAAGCTGCAATTGATTGTAGATCACACAATAAAAGACCTAAGGACAAACCTCCACAAGTGGCCAAAGCAAAATTTAGAATTTGGAAGTTGCAATTGATTGCAGATAACACAATAAAAGACCTAAGGACAAACCCCCACAAGTGGCCAAAACAAAATTCAGAATCTGGAAGCTGTAATCGATTGCAGATCACGCAATCGATTTTGAGTAAAGGTTTGGACACAGACTGAGACCCTCGAGGCCAAAATCCATAAGCCGAAACTGATTTCAATATGGATTTTTAAAAAATTACCCATACTCGAGATCGATTTTAGATCAAGCAATCGATTGCGAGTCTAAGAGCTGAAATCGATTGCCTGATTCGAAATCAATTTTGAGCCAAAATTGATTGCGGATTAAGGAATCGGTTTCAAGGGTAATTTTATAAAATGTTTTAAACACGAAATCCAAGGAGAGTTTTTTAAAAGTTGAACTCTGTTTTATTCAAATTGAAAGGTCCAAAATGTTTTCCTGTATAAAATATTCCAATCCAAAGGCCATAAGTGCTCCTTAATACTATAAAAGATATATTTTCCCTTTAGGGTAAAGGATCTCCAACACTCCAAACTATTTTAGAGGGAGAAAAAAGACATTATTTTTTAGAGCTTCCTCCACTATGAAAAACACTATTGCCCACTATTTTTTACCTTGAGTAGCTAGCATACTTCACTAAATTCTCTTCTCTTTCTCTCCTCTTGAGCACTGCTCTATTACTATTGAAGAGAATTTGTGGTGAGCACTTTTCCTAGAGGAAACTCACATTTTGGCTGAGTTCAAGAATCACTAGAGCCAAGTACTTGGAGTTTCTGGTTAGCTAAGGCATACTAGCTCAACAAGGAGCACCCCACTTTGTGCAACTAGCAACATCAACCAACTTGTGGTAATATT
>JAOXJP010130272.1:0-13618 GCA_025762735.1 Platanus orientalis | reverse complement strand
CCCACTGGAGACACCCAATGTCTCCGACAGGTGCTAAGGTCTACACTATTGGTGTCTCCGACAGTAGTGCTATGGTCTACACCCGATCTTTCTGGTGGGTGCTGTTTCAAAATAAATTTGAAATCAATATAAATTACCTCACAAGATTTGTGTATTGCTTGATGCACATGAAGGTAGTTGTTCATTTGTTGAGCTAATATGCAATAATTTTCACTAAACTCTCAAGAGATGCCTCCTTGCTTCTTGAAGCTTCACCCAAGGGTTTACTTGAGAATAAACCCACTATTTGTTTTACTCTTCTTATTTTCAAATGCAGAGTGTTAGGAAAACACTTTAATGACTCATTGATCTTCAATAGATGCTCATAAATGAAGCATTCTTGGTTGTTGAAAGGATTGAATAACTTGCTCTTTCAAAGATTTCTTTTCTTTGTATTTGGTGTGTTCTTGTATGTTAAAGTACTCATTTGAGCATTTTTTATACTTATAGGGGACAAGTTCAGTTGTGCACCCTTGATTTGACATATTTTTCAATGGTTAAAAAACTGTAGATGTTGAATTATTATTATTATTTTTTTAAAGTTCTGTGATGTCAAATTGATCCACACAGATCGATCTGGCATACCCAGATTGATCCAGTGTCTCAGTTAAAGACACCCGAGCTTTGCCAGATTGATCCGGTAAGTTGTAGATTGATTCGTTCAATGAGGATTGATCCAACACCCCTTGGATCAATCTGGTTCCCCTGTTTTTCTGTTATTTTGCCTTGATCCTACTCTTAAATACTTGGAAACCTATGTAGATGGCATGGGTTGGTCCACCATGCCATATAAAGGTTTTTTGTTCATTTTAGCTTTTGTTTATCATGATGTATACCTTCATATGCCTTTCTTGATCTTAATGAAACTTGAATCTTCAAGTCTTAAACTTTGGCAACTTGGGGACGGATCCATCTTTGGTTTCAAGTGCTTTGAGCATGACTTCCTTCTTAGAGCCCAAGGACACTTGATGATGACTAAGATATGCAATGTGTTTATGTCATGCCTAATCTACCACTCCATGTATTTTACAATCTATGAAATTGACAACTTACATTAACAAATAGTTCATCGACTATCATGCATATAGAATATTATATATATATATATATATATATATATATATATATATATATATATAGACACATATTTTAATTCTTTAACATTTATTATTTTATGTATATATGATATACATTTTAATTCAAGTTGTGCTAAGCCCTTGAAGCTGAGACTGAGCTAAGACCAGACCGAACTTGGCCTGAATCTTAGTTTAGACATAAACTTGTGTCCACACTTTACCTAGCCTGGAGCCACACTAGCCAACTGCACCCAAATTTAAGGCTGAACGAGCTAAATTGCGGGCCAACACAGAGCAACGATATTTGCCTTTTAAGTGTTGGCGTTATGAATAAATGGATGATGATGGGTTGCAGAGATGAGAATGTGCACTCCAGTATCCCCTGGTTTAGGGTTTTAACATAAAAAAATTTGTTGCACGCAGCACCAAGGGATAGCGCAGCTGGTTAGAATCACATCTCCAAGCAGTGAAGATCCTAAGTTAGAAACCAACTCCCTTAGGATCACTTTTTCAGACATAAAAACCCCGTTTTACCTCTGATGATGCATGGGAGAGTCAAAGAATCCACGTGCCCTGAGGATTCTGGTGCCCTAGAAGGCCCAGAGACCTCGGTATTAAAATAATAACAATAATAATAAATAATAAAATAAAATTGTTGCATATATTCTTATCCAGTAAACCAAGATTCAATCTTGTTGCGTAAGCTCTTACGCAACACTTGAGCTTTGGCGTTATGCATGATGGAGGGTTGCAGAGATGAGAATGTGCACTCACCCTGGTGTGCATTGGTCTATGGTTTAACATAAACAATTTTGTTTACCCAATAAATCCGGATTCAACCTTGCTGCGTAAGCACTTTATGAAATGTGTAAATAACATTTTAAATATTTTAGTGTTCAAAATCACATTCGTATTACACCTAATCAACCAAATCAAATTAAAAAAGTAGCCGCCTTAACAGTTAAATTCCAGTGTTTATTAACTTTCTTCTGCTACCACAAACCACATGTTTCTTAGGGGTGGAAATATAATATCTTTATATCGTGTAGAAATAAGTGATTCCAACCCAAGGGTTTCTAGAAAGTTTCTACTATCCTGGCTTTATTGTCCTCCTTTTATTCTATCAATCTCTAGAATCAAAGTTTCTAATCAAGTGGTCCTTAATGCTATAGAGACCCTAATTAAAAGCATCACAGAGAAATTCTAATAGCCGCCCCACCTGTCCAAGGCCTTGCCTTTGCTGGTCCTCATCTCATTATTTTTTTTGGAGAATGATTGTCTGTTTTAACACAGACCTCTAAAACCATGCATTGATTGACACGTAACGTGTTTTTGAATTAGCTGTCTCTTTTAGAACACCTCCTTTATCATCTGAACACTTTTTTGGACGTTTTTAACCCCCAAACACAATACATGTTACTTTATCATTCATCATACACATTATAAACACTTTTTCATCACAGAACATTTTCTTTGTTTTTTGTACTAAAAGTCCTAATCCTTACCTTTGGTGGGAGGAAGGCAACGTCTCATTTTTTAAGAAAGGAAAGGATCTCCTACACCCAATTTCGTTTGTCCCCCCATGTCCTCACACCATAGGCTGACACGTGATTTTTTTTGAATCGACTGCCTTTTTTAAATAGGTAGCAAATGTTGATTTGAACATTTTTTTTTATATTGTTTTAACCCTGTAAAACAATTTTCATGTACCTATCTATTTTCATTTGAAAACTGTTGCTATGAACAGTTTTAACCCTATATACCTCATCCTTTGTGTGTGGGGATACGGGAAGACAGAAAAATTGGTTGTAGGAATCCTTTTTCTTTTATATTTCTTTCACCAAATACAGTATTGCTACTTTCTTCTTTTCGTCACAAAGGATCTTCTCCTGCCGGCTTATGATCTGTTAAGGTGCAGTCTAACAGATTGCAGGACACTATAGGAGGGAAAAATAGGTGGGTAAGTTCAATATTTTTTTGTTCTTTAATTTTTTAGTTTTGTTTTGCTTTTTGATTTTTTGGGTAGGATTGTGAGTTCAATATTCAAACCATTGAACTAGTCATTCAGTTACTAATAGTCTTTTGTCATCGTTGTCTACGCTCTCATAGTTTAGAACCATTGAGCTCGGTTCGAAGGTGAGACCCAGACTGTGTTTTTACTCAGAAAATGGAGAAGAGGGAAGAGAAGAAGCTGGTTTTTGCTGTTAATGGCGAAAGATTTGAGCTCTCCAGTATCGACCCTTCCACTTCTTTGCTTGAATTCTTACGTTCTCAGACGCGTTACAAAGGTGCCAAACTTGGTTGCGGTGAAGGTCAGTTCTTTCTCTGCTTTTATTTATTTTTAAATTTATTTATAGTTTGTGATGCTTTTCTATTGGTTTTTGAGTTTTAATTAATCGGATTTTGTAGGTTTTTGTTCTTTAATGGGTAGGATGAGTTTTTCTTATTTGGAATTTTCTGATGCTTTTTTTTTTTTTTTATTGAATGTTTTTCTTTTTAAAATTTTAACTTCTGTTATTGATTCCCAATGCATGCAAGGTCTTCTCTCAAGTGTTTATTTTGTCTTTTTGAATTCTGGGAATTGTTTTACGAAGGCGTTTTGTAATTGAATTATTCGACCCTGTTGAAATAGTGGGGTTTGGAGGAGTAGCCTTTGTTTAATTATCTTCTTCTTCTTTTGTTTTAAATTATCAGACAAAGATTACGGTATTTCAGGTGTAACCTACGACAAGGTTATTTGAGGCTGAATGGTTGGTAGGCTTGGTAGAACTTCAAATGATACTGAAATTTATCCATATCCAATTCATATTTATTCCATTTAAAACAAATATGGATTCCTATGTATCCGAAAGCAAATCCTCTGCAACAGGCATAAATGACATTAAACAGAACCTGCCGTCAAAGAACATGTATATAAAATAATTGAAATTTCAACATTGAACGGGTGTTTTAATACACATGTCACGCTGTAAAATTAAAAGCGGGCCTTCTTTTAACCACATGTTGTTTTTTGATGGCAGCTTCTGTTCAATGTCATATAAGCCTGTTGCAGAGGATTTGTTTTCATATGTAAATTAAATGAGAAGTAATGTAAAGAATCGATCTGCACCATTGGCTAAAGAAATCATGTAACCAATTGTTTCTTTTTAGTTATCTGAATCTTAAGCAAAGTCCGTAACCACAAAACCGATAAATTTTAAATCTTGACCACTATAGTAAATAGTTACATAAGAAGTATCCCTCAAATAATGAATGATGTATTCCATACTAATCCAATATGCTCTCCAGTCGTTGTTTTGGTAATATTTATTTGTGTGTAATTAAATTCCAATCTCTAATTTAAAAGTTTATGTATGTTGTAAGGTTCATGTGTAGTCTTACATGTATCAAGTCATATTTGTAAATCAAATGTCACGTAAGTCCAAGTCTAAGTAGAAACTCAAAAGGTATATTATGCAAGTCCGGATGAGGAAGGATTGCAAATTCAAGAGACAATGAAACTTCATATGAACATTTCAAAAAGTTCCAAGCTCCCAAGCAAGATATATACCTCAAGAACCGACCTGTATGCTTTATTGGTAGTATTACCCAAATGATCAGATGCTCAAATGGTAAATGTTCATGGGTGTGACCGATGCCAATGATCCTAAGTGGATCATTTCCCCCAATAACTTTAGTGCTACCTTGATGGTTGTCATGAGAGCTTGTGCGTAAAAAGTTAAATTTATATTGACATGACAAGTTCAATCGATCAAAGGTGTTTGGATCGATCGAACAAATTGTGTCATTGGGAACTTAGACACATTTGTTTGATCGAAGGAGGTTAGATCAGTCAAACAGAATGAGTGACGTTCTAGACTTGGACACATTTCATCGATCGAAGTCTATTAGATCGATCAAAATAAGGTTCAATCAATCGATCGAACAATGTAGATCAAACATGTGCAACAACTAGTTTTTTAACCGTTGCAAAGAATTGTTGGGGACCATCCCTTTTTGGTTTTTAATGCTTCATAAAGCTAGAGTACCCCCGATCAACTAAGAAGAAGATACAAGAATATCCTTGATGGCACAAAAGGTATATTGATTGTTCTATAGTAGCAAATCCTTGATAGACAACCACATATAAATGATCTTGCAGCCCTAATTACTTGTACAACTCATACAAGGTCGTGTAACTTAATTTTTCTAACTCAAACCTATATATTTTGGAAAGCTTAAAGAATCGTCCCCTACCTTTAATTAAGAGGTGATTCTCTCTATCAATTAGCGATATAGGCAAATCAACATACTAAGAGGTTCATGCTTCAACTATAAAATCTTCATCTACAACACTTAGATGTGTCTATTGGAATCACTGAACACTAAAGCATCCATCAGAGTCATTGGGTGCGGATCACAAGCAGAGGAGTTTGTTGTGGTGGCTACACTTGCAAAGTGGTTGGGGAATTGCGAAACTTGTAAGTGGGATAAACGTGTCCATCAGAGTCATTGGACACTAAAACATCTATTGGAGTCATTACGTGTAGATCACAAGCGGAAGAGTTTGTTATAGTGAATACACTTACAAGGCGGTTGGGGAATTACGGAACTTGTAAGTGGGATTTTAGTTTTTGTTGATTTTTTATAGTAGATTTTATGTGAGACAATCTAATAAGAAAATCAATACAGCTCAATGAAAGAGCATTTTATGAGTGGAGTAGGGACCGGAGGGTTGGGTCACCAAACCACTATAAACCTTGTGTCTTGGTGTGATTGTACTTCTTTGAATAATTTTCTTGTGTTGTTGTGATTGTTGCACCTCTTACATATCTTATATCATAAGTTGGTTCATGTGAATGTGCTAATTAATTAAATTTGAAAATTATTATATTCACCCCCTATAGGAATAATTCAGATATCGAAGCCGGGATTTCAATTGGTATTAGAGAAGGTTACTCATTTGGGTTTAAAATCCTGAATTAAAGATTACTTCAATATCCAAAATGACATCCAATGAGGAAAGATTGTCCACTTCGTGACCACCTTACTTTGATGGCACAAACTATGATTATTGGAAGGCTGAATAAGGATTTTTTAAGGCACAAGATGCAAACATATGGAATTCAATTATCATTGGATGGTTTGCTCCTGATAAGGGTAGTAAAAAGTGGAGTGACCATGAAAAGGTAGCTAGTAATGCAAACTATAAAGCCTTAAATGTCATTATGTATGCGGTTAGCACACATGCATTTAGAAGAATTTTCAATTTTGAAACCGCTAAAGAGGCATGAGATCTCCTTGAGATGACCCATGAAGGAATCAACATAGTAAAGCTATCTAAGCTTCAAAATGTTGACAACACAACTTGAAACAATTAGAATGGATAAAATCGAACAATTCATTGATTTCAACACCAAACACTAAGAAATTGTTAACTCAATGTAGTCTTGATGAGGCTATGTTTGACTCAACAGTAGTTAGGAAAATCCTTAGCTTTCTCCCTGAGAGATTTTATCTCAAGTTAACAGCCATTGAAGAGAGAAAAGGCATTGACACTATTAAGGTAGAAGAATTAATAGGTTCTTTTCAAACTTTTGAACTAAAATTCTAACCTATCAAAAGGAAGAGTGTATCTCTTAAGATTGATGATGAACAAGCAATGATGAGGAATTCAATGAGGAATTCACTCTTGTAACTAGGAGATTCATTTTTTTTTTCTTTTTAAGAAAAAATTGTAAGACTTCAAAAAGAGTTCTCTTCCCAACAAGAAATCGGGAGAAAACTCAAAAAAAAAAAAAAAAAAAAAAAAAAGAATAAGATAAAAATAAAGATGAAATTCAATGCTATGAATTTCAATGTTATGGTCACATGGCTACCGATTGTACAAATTATATAAAAAAAAAAAGAAACCTAAGAACAAGGCCATGGAAATCACGTGGGATGATGACTCCGATGCCTCGGGTGATGATTTTCATGCAGTGAAGATGACTCTTCCCTTGGTGTTAAAGCATTAATAGCCATCATTGCAGAACCATCTAATGCTATTGTGGAATATTCTAATAGTGATGATGAAGATGAGGATGCTGAAGACAAATAACAAGCATTTGATAAACTCTACATTGAGAGTATTGGCTTTGCAAAGGAAAATACCAAAAAAATTGAAAATAAAGAGTTAAAAGAAAATTCTAATTCTCTAGAAACAAATCTTAGAAGATCAAAATTAAGTGAGTTCTCTCCATTGTTTGTTTCCCCTCCAAATTTTATACTTATGTATGTTATAATAAATGTGTTAAGAAATGAGTATTTATAGATTAATTCAAACCTTGTGAGGGGGAAAGTGATAAAGAATTAGGTAAAAACCACCTTTTAATCCCATACGAGTCATCTCATGTCACATATGTTAGGTATTTTGTATGTATTGTCAATTTCTATTCAAAAACTTGAAAGTACATGTTGTGTAGTGTAGTCATTGTATTGAACCTTGTATGTAATATATAAATCCATGTAAGTCCAAGACAAGTCCGGTTTATGCTTTAAGAAGAACTCAAAGTTGGGACGACCATACACATCAGAGACTCAATGCGTTTGTTGAAGACCTCATGAAGTCTCAAGAGCAAGCAACCTCAAAGCCAACATTGCACTACACTGCACTCCAAAGTCAAATCCAAGATAAAGTTGGTGAAGGTTGGTAAGTGATAATGGGGTGTTTAGGTATGGACCTAACCTTGGGTGGACTTAGAAATTGGTTACCCAAACCTAGAGAATATCACATAAATATTAGATCAATTATGGATCAAATTAGCAAAAATTAAGTAAAATAAAAAGTGTTGGAAAGTAAAAATGGTCCAACTTAAAATGGTCGTAACTTTTGATCCCGATATCCATTCAGGGCCCTTAAGTACTCAAAATGATCAGCTCGATGGAATATTTTTTATAATAAAAACTGAAAAATTTTAAAGATTTTTTGGAATGATTGAAGTTCGAGTGGTCGAAAAAATTGGAGTAGTCCAAATGCCCAAAATTGGAAAAAAAAAAATTCACAATGGCTAGTTCCAAATTGTTCTAATTTTTACTACTGGAAAATAGACATTGGGGGATTCTAGAGTGCTCTTTTCCATTCTATTAATAGGGGATTAAACCCTAATGGATTGCAGATTAATGGTGAATGATTCTGTAGTTAAATTTTCTTGAAATTGGGCCTAAGAGTGATGTATTGAATTTATTGAGTTAAATCCTGTGAGCCTTTGAACTTGGATTTGTCCAAATAGTAAAATCCTTATCAAGGTCTATTTGTTCCTTATCAAGGTCTATTTGTTAGCTTTCCAAACTTCAGTGTTAAACCTTTGAAAGCTAAAGAGTGGGTTTTCATAGTCACATTAGCCTACAAAGAGGCAACTCACATCGGGAGAAATTCCAACAATTTCAACTGAAGTTCGCAGCTTTTAGCGGATTCTCACTACACTTGTCGGAACCAAGTGTAACTTAGTCCATCAGAGTCACTGGACGGAAAGTGCCCATTAGAGACACTAGGAGCATACTTACAAGGGAGTGGATTCTCTAGAACTTGTAAATAAATTCAAATTTTGATAATTTTGTTTGTAATCGTTTAGGATAACTATTAAAAATAAAATATTGGTGAAAAGGGGATGTATGCTCGGAGTGCCTAACCACTATAAATCTTTTATGTTGTGGTTTGATTCTTTTCGTTTTCTTTACATTGTATATCTTTTAAGAAAACTCTAAAATGAAACTAGTTTCCCTGCTCCCATTCTGTTATAGACAACTATAAGTAATGATAAACCCCATGGTATATTAGCATTCACTTGTTAATTTACTTAAGTTATTGTTTTGTATTGAGACTTAAGTAAATTAAAGAATATTAATTTGATTTACTCATTAAGTATTCTGTTGAACTTTAAATTATTTTTTAAGTAAATCAAAAGTGTTTTAATAGTTAAACGAATTTAAAAAGAGTTGGCTAAGATCTTATCCCCCCTTTAGGATCGCATTTTGGAATGTTTTACACTTGATGAGTAGTTGAATTAGGGGATTTACAATCTTAAGGGTGGTCCAATACGAATTGAAAAAGGGAGATTGCTTGTCCTAGTACTTGATTGTGTACACTATTTAAATGTAGGTGCTTGACTTATGTGTAGTTGTGTTCACAAGGATTGATCTTCATGTTGCTATGTCCACATCCTCTCAAGTTAGCTTTGAAATGTGAAGTTCTGCATGTGACATGACTGCCAATGTGGGAGCTAATACAACATGGAGCAGCATCAACCGTACAAGGTACCAAGAGAACAATGTCTAGGTTAGGTTGAATAGAAGTGTGAAGCACCTAGAGACTACGTATAGGTTGGACAGCGGTGTAGGGCACGGAGAGAACAGTGTCGAATTGGTACCAAGAATAACATTTAGTTTGAAAGAGTGTACTGTGGAAAGTGAGATTTGGTGTCTAGGTCAGGTAGAGGTGAAAGGCACTTGGAGCAAATCATATGTATGGAAATGGAAAAAATGTGTGCTTCGATTGAACAAGGGTGTAAAATGTTAGAGCCAAATGCAAAAGTTTTGTAGAAATTAAGTTAAATACAACTTAATCCGATTCAAGGAGGTGTTGAATTTTCAAGCTTTCTTGATAATAGTTGCTTCCCACTAATTATGCAAGGGAATTGACCACACTAATACTGAGATTCAACCAAGCTCAAAACTAAGTCTTTTCTCCTAAGGATTTATATAATCCAATGGGAGAAGAATCTCTTCCATCAAATACTCAAGTCATGGATAAATTATCTATTTACTAAAACAGAGAACTAGGAAGATCCTTTGTTAATTGAAGGGCACCTCGTTCAGCATATAGTCTAATAGACAAAGGAAACTTCACATGGCTTTTCTTTTAAGTCTCTCTTGTACACCTATTTTGATAAAACTTCTTCTCTTTTCTTAAAACATCACCTAATGGAGAGATTGGACTCTATTTATAGTCACAAGTTAATAGACTTAATGAGACCCATTATTATGCCACCTTAATGGGTTTAATTGTCTCATCTTTATGGGCTTAAATAATAGCCCGTAACCATTGTGAGAATATCAAAGGTTTATCTAAATTCGTCGAATCTTTGTTTAGGTTCCTTGAACCTTAGTTAGGATTTTCAACCATTCAATAATTATCTGTATTATATTCGTATTCGATCCATTAGAAGACAATATGGATGCATCTATATCCAATTCAGTTATTCGGCTAAATATTTGTATCCGTTTAAATTAATATATAATTAATATTTATGTAATAATATTGTAGGCCATGTTACATAGAATACAACATATTAATACCTTAACCCAAACACTAACCCATTTCTCATATTCCATTCCCATTTTGAATGAAAAAAAGTTGAAACATCCTTAGTAGCCAGCTTTCCTTCTCTCGTTGATCCATCAATCGTCTTCCATCCCTATAGTTCCTAGGTCCTTATTGTTTTTGTAAATATCCACAAAATATCCAAATTTGATTAAATAAACATACGGATATGCCCATATTTGCTTCGTATTTGACCATTGGCAACCCTAACCTTAGTTAATGAATTATAATCGTTGATGAAGGCTAAGGGTTTTTGTGTTGGTTCATCAAACCTTTGGTTAATGTTTTATAACCATTGAAAATTTCAATAGTTTTTTTTGTCTTGATTAGTTGAATTTTATTAAAAAGTATTGTTGTTTCACAATTGACAAGTAGGCAAAACACTTATAAAATTTTCCTTTTTTAAACCGAATTTCCAAAATATCCACACAGATGTTTTGGTCAAAAAGTATCCACACATACACTTTTCCAAAATTGAAATATACTAAGATAATACACTTGAAAGGTTTACATATAATAGTTAAGTGTATTGATATATTATAATAGCAGTGTGAGATACTTAGAGGAATATATACTCGTAATAATTGCAAATAGTGGCATTGAAGCCTTGTGATTGTAGTTGGAAACACTTAAGAGAAGTACTAGAAATGGTTTTGAACAAGGGCTTAGAAATGTGTGACAATGGTGCAAAGCAGTAGGGATGGCAATTTGTGTTGGCAGGTCGGGTTTGTGTCATGTTGAGATAAGGGTATATGGGTATATGGCTCAATCCAACCTTGACCCATTTATTAACTGATTCGAAATACTATTGTAATCAACCCTAACCTGCTTATTTTGTGTTGGGTTCACGGGTTATATGTTAAATCGTGTTAGCGGATAGATTTGTGTTGTATCAAGTTAGTATACAACTATATAGGGTTAACCCGAACTTGACCCATTTATTAATTGTGTCAAAGCAAATTGACCCACTTTGACCAAAAACAGGTTTACAATCAACCCTAACCTACTAATTTCGTGTTGGGTTACACCTGAGATTGTTAAAATCGAGATCCTATATAGAGTCAGTGGGGGGTCGGATTGAGAATCTTATGATCCTACTTTCTGTAAAAATTAAAAGGGAAAACCATAAGTTATAATGATATATATTAAAGAATCATTAAAATCATTAAAGAAAAATAAATAAAATTTAATATTGTACAACTTCTATACTCTACATCTCTACTATAACTAAAAATATATTATACTTTTTTCAACACAAATTATCTAAAAGTTAATTAATTAGCTACCAAGTACTAAATTACAATTTTTTTAAAGTTCCAACACCATAATAACTAAACATAGTACAAAAACTAAGAAAAGTCATAATAAATGGTTTATATTTCCATCCATTTCCATTAGGATATCAACAACACAAACATAAATAAAGATGAACATTTAATCATTTAAACCAAGTTATTTATTACTGAGTTCAATGTTTTTTTCAAAGCGACTTTCATCATCAATGTCATTGTTAGAACCCACATCATGCATAGAAAAATGTCAAAATCTCTTATTGCCTTTTTAAGTTCGTCATTAACTTTGTCACTAACATTATGAACTTTGAATAATTTGATAGTTAGTCACCACTATCATTTCTCAAATGATTTGGATAAGAGATTGATTGTTTGTGTTGACGTTGGCCTTTATAGGTGTGCCATTGATTGACACAAGATGTGTTTTTGACTTGGTGTCTCTTCTTTGTACACCTAAACACTTTTTTGAATGTTTTCAACCCATGTGTCAGCTTATCATTTACCATAAACACTATAGACACTGTGACATCACATAACATTTTCTTCCATTTAGAACTAGGGTTTTTTGTTGTAAAGAATGTTTTTTTTTTCTTTTTTCTTTTCTCTTTTTTAAGAAAGGGCCAAAAGAATTTGGAAGTTTGTAAAGAGTGATTTTTTTTTAAAATTAATTTGGCTTAAAAGTTTAAAGGTTTGTTTCATTTACCTAATGAAAAAAAAAAAAGTCCAACAACACAATATCTATCGGTCAAGATCATTGTGTGATTGGGATCCTACGTGAACCCATGATCTAGAGCGGGATCCTACAAGATCCTGCAACCTTATCATTTTGGGAGTGAGTCGGATCATTCAAATGATTTATGATCATAGGATCATAAGATCCTACGTTCCGGATCAGGATCCTGATAACCATGGTTACACTATGGAACGTCATATGAAATAAAATGGACGGGACTTTGAAATTTCATCAAAATCCCGCCCATATTTATTCCACGTGAAGTCCTAATCATGGACAGAACACTATTTTGGCCACAAGAAGTGTCTTAAGTGGCAGCTGTGGTGGTCATAACTGACAACAAATGAGATGTAAGACACTTTGGTCGTGTTGAGAAGGATCTCCTACACCCAAATTTGTCTGTCCTCCTATGTCCCCACATCACATGCTGACATGCATTTTTTTTAAGCAAATGTACTGTCAATGATTTTGTATGTCCTACCATGTCCTCTATCACAGGATGACGTGTAACAAATTTTTTTTTTTCTTTTTTGGAATTTGGTGCCTTCTTAGATAGAGGGCAAATGTTCATTTGAAAGGATGTTAAGGGTCGCTGTAAGTATTGGCGTTGTAGGAAAAAATATGTTCTATTCAGGATTTGGTGTTTAGGACACCAAAGGACGTTATATGAAATAAAATGGGTGGTGATGCATTTTTTGAATATGGAATATGCATTTTATTCTATATGACAGCCCTGGTGTCCTGGACAGAATATCCTTTCCCTTGTAGGTAATCCAGTTTGCTACACAGTGGCAAAGCCACATGGGGGCGGGAGGGGGCCATGGCCCCCCAAGCTTCACTTAAAAAGAATAAAAAAGGAGAATGATTATCTGTGTTGACACAGACCTCTATAAGCTTGCATTGAATGACACATGATGGGTTTTTGAATTTGGTGTCTACAACTTAATTTTTTTATCTAAATACTTTTGTGGACATTTTCAACCCCCAAACACAATACATGTCAGCTTATCATTCACCATAATTTTTCATCACAAAACATTTTCTTCCAAATAAAAACCCTACACCATCTTTAGCGCTTTCCTTCAACTGAAACCTCTCTCTCTCTCTCTCTCTCTCTCTCTCTCTCTCTCTCTCTATA
>JAOXJP010130261.1:0-13618 GCA_025762735.1 Platanus orientalis | reverse complement strand
AGTTGGTGGAAAATACCCCAAATGGTTGGGATAAGGTTTTGTTGTTGGTCTTTTTTTTTTTTTTTTTTTTTTAATCTTAGTCTTATTCATAGATTATGCACGTGTGGGTGTTCACATTCCCTAGCTTTGAGTTGAGTTGTATCTCTCAACTATGCCGATTTTTTATTGTTTATTTATTTTTGAACTTTATTCATAGGTTATATTTTTATCTCTTAATAACCTAGAATGGCTTCTCATCTTGGAAACCTTTCAAGGTCTTATAAGGGGACACTGACCAAATAAGAAATCCGTGTTAAAGATTATATATATATAGAGAGAGAGAGAGAGAGAGAGAGAGAGAGAGAGAGACAGAGAGAGAGAGATTAAAAATATGACAATAACTTCATACTAAAAGTAAAAAAGGGAAAAAGATAAGAAAAGGCAAAGTCTACTATAGCTCGAGAGTTGAGAACAATGTTTGAGAGCCTAATTACTAATTGAAAGGTGTTAAGCATTGATTCATTGAGTTGAAGACTGGTCTTTACGAAGTGATTGGAATTAAATGTCTTAAACTAAAGAAAAAGGAAATTGAATTACTACAAAAAAGTACAAACTTACCTAATGAATAACCAATTAGGACTATTCTTCTAAGGACCTTCTGGAGTTGGGGTTGTACTCTCAATCCTTAGGGCTTCTCAAGCTCTTAGATTGGTGTTAGGGATGTCTTATTTTCTTACCATGGTAAAAGAGCTATCCCCGGTTTCCAAGATTCCTAAGCTCTCTTATTTGTAAAATTTATCTTTGGGGGAAAATTCAAGAGCTATTTATTAGAATTATAAAAGAGGTGACATGGCTAAGGAAAATTGGATTTGAGAGGGTTATTGGACATATGAAGGGTGGTGCAGATGAGATTATCCAAGAGATTAATGGCTGAGATTGATTTAGAGAAAATATGGAGGGTTAGTGAAGGATTTGAAGAATGAAGCAATATAATAATTTAGGCTTTAGGGTATCTTTTTTTATTTTTCGTAATTTATAATTTTGGTGGATGGTCGATGTTTGTCCACCTTGTTGGGAAGAAACACAAATAATTGATGAGATGCTTGTACAATGGTATCCACAACCTCTTTGCGGGCTCTGTAGTAGACGTATGGTATATTCTATTTAGCCATTAGTAGTTCATAAAAGCCTTATTCTCTTTCTATCCAGAGCCTTGCCACATTTAGTTCCTCTAGAGCTACCTTTATTATATTTTTATGAAAAAATGTTTAGGTTCCATTAAAATATTGTATTATATTCAAATTTGTTATCATTTGTTTTTAGTACTTGAAATATGTAGTCAGCATTATGTAAATGTTAAATTTAGTTGAAGTTGTCAATTCCCTTTCATGACAAAATATATGTGTAATAGACTAGATAATGGCATGTGTGTATTGGAATATTTTAGGAGTCTAGATGGTAGTTTTTGGTGTTTGAAAAAGAATGAAGACACTAGACAAGAGGATAGTGATTATGATTCAACTGGAAAGCATTTGAGGACACTTCTAGGACTTTAAAGGTAAAATGTTTGTTAAGGTGTTAAGTATACTCATAGAGACCAAATCATATATAATTTGGTTAGTTTGGACATCACCAAATCTATAGAGAAGAACCTTTCTGATTCTGCCATGCTAAAAAGTCAAAAATAGGTAAATTCAGCAAAAATAGGGCAATCAGACTGATTCGAGCGGTCTTGGACTCATCCAATGTAAGTGGACCAATCTGCCACTTAACTAGACTGATTCGAGAGGTCTTTGGAGTACCTCTCTACACAGATAAAGAGTACTTGGAAAGATCTGAGGCAGTAAATATGGACAAAATTTACCACCCAAAAATCCAAAAAATGGATTTTTAGACCATTGGGCTTTGAGGATTCCATCCTCTATAAATGCCCAAACTTTAATTAGGGTTAAAAACAATTAAAAAAAATGATTATCATTGTTGAAGAAAGGTCTATGTGTAAAATAGCCGCTTCTCCATTGTTGGGGAAGAAGAAGATCTCTGTATGAGTACCTCTACTGCATGGTAGACTAATAAGAAAGAGGTTTCTTTACGTCTGTGCCATTCATTGGTACATCCAGAGCACATGTGGATTAGGAATTTCTCAAATTAGAAATCCTTTAAAAATGCTCTGAGAGATAGAACCACATTGAGGTAATATCTAGCATTTAAATACTTTGTAGTATTTGAATTTAATAGTAATGTCTACCTAGTTATAGAGACATTTGACTAAGAATTTGTTCCTCACACTCATATATTTAGAGGAATAAGTCATTAAGCACCATAGTAATTTTGGCATAACTTAGAGGTAATTAATTTGAAGAGATTTGAGACTATAGTAAAATTTGCCTACTGAGAAGCATATGACGGATTCATCTCTAGTAACCAAAATTTTAATCATATTGAATTGCAACCTTCGCCGAAGTCACCAGAGGTATTAAGAGTGTTTGCCGAAGCCACTAGACACGTGAAACTTACAATGAGTGGATTCTCATGGGACTATAAGTGCAATACTAGTTTTTTTAATGATTTTCTCTATAATAAATAGTTAATTCTATTAATAAAAATCATAGCTCGGTGATGAGTTTTTTGACAGTGGATGTAGACCTGGTGTGCAGAACCACTACAAATATTGTGTCTCTTGTGTTTGGACTGTGTTGTATCTCTTCTTGATTAATTGTTTGATTGATTGCATCATTTAATTCACTATAAATTAAGTTATTTGGAATTAAATTAACACAATCACCTGATTGCAAATTTGAATCAATAAATAAATCAATTATCCATCATCACTTGCCACGCGTTCATTAAAGATTAATATATTTATATAAGTGAATTTAGAGTGCAATCAATTCAAAGGAGATTAATTTAAAAATTGGGTATAGTCCTATTCACCCCACATCTAGGATTAGTGTATTTATTGACTTAGGAAATTCAAATGGTATTAGAGCAGGTTGCTCGCATAAGGGATTAACATCCCAAGTTTAGATCATAGAGTTTCCCTATGGCCTTTCGTGATAAAGGATATTTGACCAATAGGCCATCGCTCTTCGATAAAAAAAACTATGCCTATTGCAAAGTTCAGATGCATATCTTCCTTAGGGCAATGGACTTGGTTGTTTGAAACTCCATTGTCCACGGATATACCAAACCCACTAAAGATGGGAAAGAGTGGGACATGGTAAAGAAGAATGCTTATAGTCCTAATTTTAAAGCACTAAATACCATTGTCTACATTGTGAGCGGTAATGAGTTTAGGCGGATTTGGAACTTTCAAAACACAAACGAAACTTGGAAACTCTTAGAGGTCACCCATGAAGAGATGAGCACTATGAAGCAATCCAAGCTTCAAATTCTCACCTCTAGCTTCGATCTTGTTAGAATGGAAGAAGATGAACAGTTCATTGACTTCCATACTAAGCTCCAAGATGTTGTAAACTTTATGAGAGGTCTTAGAGAAGATGTAACCGACTCCAAAATAGTAAAGAAAATCCTTAGGTCATTACCTAAAAGGTTTCAGCTAAAGGTAATGGCCATTGAAGAGAGTAAGGACATGGACATAATGAAACTAGCAGAACTATTAGGTTTAATTCAAACTTTTGAGTTACAACTTAAACCTGGTAGCAAGAAAAAGAGTGTTTCCCTCAAGGTTGAAACTTTTAGCCTTGACGAGAACTTCGATGAAGAATTTTCTTAATGGATAAGAAGTTTAGGAAGGTTTTTGGGAAAAAGGCTAAAAAAATTTTGAAAAACAATTTCCCTCCTAAGAGAACCAATGAAAACTCAAGAAAAAGGGAAATGTCTAAAAATGGATCCCAATGCTACGAATGCAGGGGATATGGTCATTTGGTAGCAGATCATGCCAATAAATTGAAAAATAAAGCTATGGACAAACTATGGCTGTCATGTGGGATGAAGACTCTGATGAGTCGTATCATGAGTGTTAGAGCCTTTGTTGCCTTCACTGAGTTACCTAAGGAGAACTCATGTAGTGAAGAAGAAAATGATGTGAAAGTGAGAAGGACCTTCAAGAAGTTTTTGACAAGCTTTATATGAAAAATAGAGAATTAGACAAAGGTCATTCTAAGCGTAAAAAGGAGAATAAAGAACTTATTTAAAAATTGAAAAGCTTAGAATCAACTAAAGAAGATGAAAAAGAAAGTTACTTAAGGGAAATGCTTTGCTAAAAGTAGAAAATCAAGAACTAAAAGACAATGTTATCTTCCTTGAAGTGAAACTTAATGAACAAATTCTAATAATTCATAAGGAAAAAAAAGATAAAGAGAAGTTGAATCTTACATGCTTGAAACTTTCTAAGAGATTAGTTGAATTGCAAAATCAAGTGAAAACCTTCGAAGAGCATATGAAGAAGTCAATTAATCTCTTTGCCCAAGGAAATGAAAAATTTGAAATAGAGTGGTGATATGAGGGGACTTAGGTGTGAATCAGAATTTTACATATTCAACTCTTCCACACATAGAAGGATGCAAGAATTGTCTCTGTAAAAGGCAAGGAGAAGGCTAAAGCCATCTCTCATACACAACCCCCTAAACCCATGACAACATATGCAAGGAAGAAACCTATCTATGTTGAAAAGGGTAAGGTTGTTCTAGAAGCTTCTTCCTCTAGACATTCAACTTTATTCCCATAGTAAAGGCCAGACATTTCAACCAAAGGGAAGAGAAAGAGAAAGCACAAGGAAATCTGGGCAACCTACCCCAACTTCCTAAGGTCCAACAATCACATGTTACTACTATGGATTAGTGGGAGACATGAAGTTTAAGTGCAATAAAAGGCAAAATGATTTGAATATAAAAGATATCAAGCCTTGAAAGAAAAAGAAAAGGAAAAGGAAAAAAAACTGAAGAAAAAGAAATATCATACAAGGACTCAAAATTTAAATATTAAACGAAAAAAGAAACTTGAACAACTAAAAGGTTCAAAACCTAAACAAGTTTGGGTGAAAAAGACTTAGGTCCAAAAAAAAACCTCAAATGCCTAGTGATCTACACAGCTCTTAGAGCTAGGAGCTCATCTAGATGGTATCTAGATAGTGGATGCTCAAGGTATATGCCTGGTAATAGATCTCTATTCATTTAGTTTATGGAAAAGCAAGATGGTAGCGTTACCTTTGGAGATGAGAACTCTACTAAGATAGTTGACAAAGGATCTGTTAAAGCTCCAAGGATTCCCAAACTCAGAGACGTCCTTTATGTACAAGGACTTAAGCATAACCTTCTTAGAATTAGCCAAAATTTTGACTTGGGCTATGTTGTTAGGTTTGCTAAGGAGTGTTGTGAGATCCTTGACAAGGACAGTGAAAAAGTCTTTGTTAAAGGTATCCGAACTAGTGACTACTATTATATTGTTGAATCTGGCAACACCAGTACATGTCTGAGCTAGTGACTACTATTATATTGTTTAGGACTAGGGCTCTCAATTGGGCTAGGATGGCTCGAAGCCTGACTTGACGAGCCCAAATAATGGGTGGGCTGGGTAAGTTGAACTTCAGGTTAGGCTGGACTCAGTCCCAAGCATTAAGCCCGAAGTGATTTTTGGGCAGAGCTCAGGTCTAAGCCTTTTTAATCCGAAGCCCGGCCCAACCCAGCCCAAAGTTTATATCTAAGAAGGGGCTCAAAGCCTGACCCTAAAACTAAGTGTGATCTTCATACATAAGTGAGCCCAATTTCTTAATTTGAGTGACCCTGGCCCAAAGCTCATCTTGAAATATATTAATTCTAAATGATTTATTTCATAAATTTATGTTTAAAGGGCCTAACTCAATTTGATATGTTTCATAAATTTGATTTTTCAAGCCTATGGGTTCTAACTCAATCTAAAATTTCCTCTTGGGTTGTTAACTTTGGGTTAGCTAGATCTCGACCCGAAACCCAATTTATGAAATCGAGCTGGGCTTGGACAGAATGTCTTAGGCTGAGTTTGGGCATGAGTTGGGCTCGGGCTCAAGAATTTGTTCTTTGGGTTAGGCTTGGGTTGACCTTAGCCCGCCCTAACCCAGCTCGATTGACATCCCTAGTTAGGACATGTAAATTATAAAGACCTTTCTAAGCTTAGCAAGAAACAACTAATCAAAGGTCTACCTAATTTAGATAACATTGAAGGACATATTTGTAGTGGTTTTCATCAATTAAGAAAACAAACAAGGGAGGTGCATAAAAAGATAAACCATATTAGCACTACTATACGCTTGGAGCTTTTGCATGTGGACCTAGTAGGTCTCACTAGGATTAAGATTCTTGGTGGAAAGAGGTATTGTTTGGTCATGGTCAATGATTTCTCTAGACTCACATGGGTTGCATTCTTAAGAGAGAAATCAAAATCTTTTGATGAGTTTAAGGAAATTTTTAATAGAATTCAAAATGGAAAGGACCTCACTATCAAAATGATTAGAAGCGACCATGCAAAAAAATTCAAAAATATTAAATTCTAAATCTGGTGTGATGAACACGACATCAAACATGAATTCGTTGCTCCTAAGACACCCCAGTGGAATTGGGTTGGTGAAAGGAATAATAGGATGTTGCAAGAAATAGCAAACATCATGTTGACTAGTAAGGAGCTTGCAAAAAGGTTTTAAGCCGAAGCTGTTAACACAACTTGCTACACCATCAATAGGGTTTATGTAAGGCATGACACCTCAAAGAGATAGGGAGAACCTTGGTAAGTTCGATGCCAAGAGTGATGATGTAGTCTTTCTAGGACCCTCTATTAGAAGTAGAGCATATCGAGTCTTCAAAAAGAGACTCACTACATTGAAGACTCTATCAATGTGATCGTTGATGATCAAAAGAATGACTCTAAAGTCAATGCAGATTTACCTCTTAAAGTTCATCAAGAAAAGGAAGAACCTAGGAAGGTTTCTCCAAATCAAGAGTCAAATGCTAAAATTAAAGATGGACTTGAGGAAATTAATGAGAGTCACAAAGAAAAGAGAATCAATCATTAAGGGACAGTCAACTAACAATGTCAAATGTTGGAGTGAAAATAAGAAAGCAAATTAAGAATCTAATTAGTCACTTATATTTCACCTCCAAGATCGAACCTAAAAAAATCATAGAGGCTCTTGAGGATCCAGAGTGGATTATCTCCATGTAAGATAAAGCTACATCAATTTATGAGAAATGATGTTTGATATCTCACTAAAATACCCATTGATAAAAATGTTATAGGTATTAATGGATTTTCAAGAATAAGCTTGACAAACATGATACGGTTGTTAGGAACAAGGTAAGGATAGTAGCAAAGGGGTATACTTAAATGGAAGGAATTGATTTTGAGGAAACCTTTGCTCCTATTGTCAGGTTAGAATCCATAAGGATTATATTGTTCATTTCTTGTGCTTTAAATTTTAAAGTATTTCAAATGGACTTCAAGAGTGCATTTCTAAATGGGGTACTTCAAGAAAAAGTACTAGTGTGTATGGAATAACCTGAAGGATTTGTTGATCCACAGTTTCCTAATCATGTCTATAAGCTAAAAAAAGCTTTATATGGACTGAAACATGCTCCTAGAGCTTGGTACCAAAGACTGATTAACTTCCTTCTTGACCATGACTTTGACAGGGGGAGTGTTGATGAAACAATATTTATCAAAAAAAAAAAAAAGAAAAAAAAAAGAAAAAAGGATGAACACATACTTATTGTTTAGATTTATCTTGATTATATTATATTTGGGTCAACATGTGAGGAGATGTCTTATGAGATTTTTCAAACCATGAAATCTAAGTTTGAAATGAGTATAGAGGGAGAGCTAAGCTTCTTCATTGGACTGCAAATAAAACAAATAAATGAGGGAATATTTGTATGCCAGTCCAAGTTTGCCAAGGAGTTAATGTCAAAATCCGGGCTTAAGGATTCTAATCCATTTAACACTCCAATTAGTACTAGTGACAAGATCACTATTTACCTGACTAGAGTTGCTACGGACACAAAACTCTACATGAATGTGATAGGGAGTTTGCTTTGCTTGACTTCTAGTAGACTAGACATATCCTTCAGTGTAGGGGCTTGTGTTATGTACCAAGCTTTTTTCAGAGAATCACATCTTAAAGTAGCCAAGATAATCAAAATATATATAAATGAAATTATCAATTATGGTCTTTGGTACCTATTCGACACCAACAATGTAATTATTGGTTATTCGGAAGTAGATTGAGGCAATAATGTCACTATATGAAAAAGCACAAATGGATGATGCTTCTACATCAGCAATTACCTAGTTTCATGACATAACAAGAAACAAAATTCCATATTTCTATCTACTATTGAGGTAGCGTACATAGTAGCAGGCAGTGGATGCACTCAACTTCTGTGGATGAAACATATGTTGAAAGAGTATCGAATAACTCAAGATACAATAGACTTATTCATAAATAATTCGAGTGCAATCTAGATTTCAAAGAACCCCGTTCAACATTCCAAAACCAAGCACATTGATATTAGGCATCACTTTATCAGAGACTTGGTTCAAGAGAAAGTAATCACTTTGGAATTTGTTGAAATAAAACACCAGCTGGTTGACATCTTCACCAAACCTCTTGATGAAAAAATGTTTGAACACCTTAGCTTCTTAATAGGTATGTGTGAAATGGCCTAAACTTGCTAACCATGCACTTAGTTGGAATACACAAACTTTAAGCCGGTTTAGCAACCTCTCAAGAAATTTGTATGCTATAAAGGCTAGTAGATAACAAATTGTGTTATATCTATAAAAAATGATGAAATTCACTTCTTGAAGGTATACATAACATCAATTTGTGGGGTTTCATCTGCTAAAGAGTGAAATAGAGAATTGATAGGACATTTTTTTTTTGAAAAAAAATTGTCGAATTAGATTGGTTTGACATATGCCGGATTAGTCCGAGTTGGATTGGTCCAACTTAACCGGACCGATCCAATCTGGGTCAATTCATAAATACGAATTGATAGATGCTATTTAAGCTCATTGTGTATCATTCTTTGCGTATTACTTGAGCTTTTGCCCCTTAAAATTCTAAAACTCTCATCCTCTTCTGAAATCCATCCATTTTTTTTTTTTTTTGAAAAATCTGGTTGGATTTGTCTTTCGATTCTCATGGCACCTAAACTTACACCAAAGAGTGGATTTAAGAGAGCAAGGAATGAGGAAGACAGGAACTACAACTCGTTTTGCAACAAGGAAAGCCTCAATGTTTACATGAACTAATTTGTGTAGAGGACCTTGTTTGTTGAAATGTATGTTGATCTGAGTACATTTTATGACATGATGTTGGGGACCCCTTGTTGGAAGGAGGTTGGAAATATCACAAGGATATCAAGGGCATCGTGCAAGATGGGGCTATACAGATTTTCTACTCCGACATTCACTCTTATAGTATCGAGACCCTACTATTGAAACACGACTGGCTACATGGAATGACTTTTTATATCAGTCATGTAGAATTGTTAAGTCACCCTAAATGAAGGCATTTACACCATCCAATAAGTCACGCATCATAGACAGAGTAGATGTGGATGGGCCCAGTGAAGAGTTGACACATGGTACGTTGTGTGACTACCATATCTAGTCACCCGCAACAAATAGTCATGTAAAACCAATAGTTACACATGATGACCAATTAGTTGCGCACTGTGAATAGGCAGTCGTGCATCACGGAACCAGGAATTTGAACTTGATTTTAATTCTGAAAAATAGAGGTTGTTTCAAACAAAAAAACATAATAATACACTCCTTGAACATCTAGGAGACTAATGAAAGCACAAACTAACATTAAAGAGGCCCCAATATGTACAAGTTTGTGGGACATTATTTTCCTACATCAAAGAAGAATCTTCATGCAACAAGGAGTTGTTTCCCGTAAGGACTCCAACTCAATTAATCTACACATCTATATATACCAATAAGGAATTCAAAAATAACACTCTTTGCACTCTGATATTATTGCTATTAAATTTTCAAGTTCTTTCTCTCAAGTTGTAGGCTAGTGGAAGCACTTCATTTTCTCCATATTCTCTAAGTTTGTTCAAACAACAAACATCTCTTCTAGAAGGCTACAAGTCCATTAAACCTCTATAATATCCTCTCGAGAAGACATCACAAAAGCTTATATCTTGAATATGTTCATGGCTAGGTAGGATTAATTGTAAAGATTAGTTTTGTTATTAAATAAAGTCCTGTAAATTCAAAGAGTCAATAAAGGTGTCAAAGTTTTGTTTTCATCATCTTATTCTTCTTCTTTTATTATTTTATGCAACTTGTGCTTATTTTACAATCTATGCAACTAGAAGTTAATCCTAGGTTTTCTATCCAAAAACATCAGTTATTAACAAGCTTTCTTGAAAGAGTTTGAAGTAATTGTTCCCCTTCTAAAATAATAAACCAACCCTTTAACGGTTAGGTAATTTGAACATCAAGTTTCAATCCTCTATTGAGAACAACAAAATTTGGTGTTACAAATTTCTAGCATGCCGAGTGGGACATTACTTTTCTCTCATATTTCTTCAAGTTCCATTGTACTAATGCATTCCTTACCTTCTTCTAAGATTCCAAACAAAGTTGCAACTATGGAGGCTTCTCTTGGCGCCCCATGAGGCCGTTTAGCTATCTCTTCATCATCATAAAATCATGGGTTGAGACTCTTGTCTCCCTACCATCTAATATGGCTGGACCCACCCCCTCATAGGAGGATTGGTCTTTTCAGAATAGACACAAGCAACTCAGGAAGCTTACACTCTCGTAGGAGGAATCTCCTTACTTCCACAAGTTTTTATCACGGTGATGCCATTATCCACCAAAGATAGTGCTCCCACAACACATGGGATAAACACTCATAGGAGTGCAACTCCCACTACACCTTTTTTGTTCCAACCAAAGCAGGAGGTTATGCTGTCCAAACCACTATAGGAAATATGAAAGTATTATGAGTGGTTAAACCTGAGTCAAATTCCTAAAGAAAAGACTTTAGAATTAGAAAAATCATCAAGTCATGATTCAGTCATGTCTGACATCCCTTAGTTGCACCAGCCAGTCACGACACACATACCATAGTTGTAGCCATTAGCAAGCAGTCAGGCACCAAGGAAATTTTATCGCAGCTACAAGACCATTTGCATTATGTTTAGCAGTCGCACAAGGCTAAGCCGTTATGCCATCTTTCTCAGTCACGACAGCCAGTCCAGTCACGTCACCATGCTTAGTCATAGCTCCCTATCTAGTCGCGCATCCTAGTTCACATCACTATGACTGGTGTTCCTAAAGTACTGAATTAGGATCTATTAGAGATACTTGTACACCCTGAGGACAATAATGAAAACAAAGACAAAAAGTCTAAAAAAGAACAAATCAAAGAAAATGATCCATAATAAAGTGGTACCTAAGAATTCACATAATAACAAACTCACCAATGCTGAGATAAGGTTCCGTAAAGAATATGAGATAGATGTGTATACCACTGAGAGTCTTTGATACTTTGCATTGCCAACATTTGGCTCAAGCAAGGATCAATTTTTGGGACATCATGATGTTCACCTAGTTCGAACCTTTTGCAGACGAGAACTTGAAAACTGACACAGACCCATCCTCTAAAGTGTTGAGTAATGACACTCTTGATGTGGTGGATGAATCCCAAGATAGTCCCATTGGGGGCAAGGATTATGAAATTAGGAAAATGAGGAATTCTGCTCAACGTAGAATGGCTAAGCTTCTTAAAGCCACATATACCTAGCGCAAGGCTAGAGGCATCTCAAAGAATGCGCTCCCACCTTGGGTTCATCCCCAAAGGAGAGATCCGTCTTTACCTTCACACACTGAGGGCTAAACAAGCTATACACCTTATGTCGTGTAGGAAAGTATCTTTGGACCAACACATACATCCCGCATTACAGTCATGACAATTGGAGCAAGGAAATGGACTCCCTCTAAAGGAACTCCTTGGTAATCTACATCACACTCCTAGCTATCAATGGCACTAGGATGATGAGCAGAAGTCAGATGGCAACCTGAAACATACCATTTTTTGGAGAGATCCATTGGAGATTCTCTCATCTTTAAAGGGCCACCACGCCCTTTTCCACAAAGGTTTCAAACATATCCCAACCTTGGTTTATCCCTTGGTGAGACAACAATAGTCAATGTCACATCCACCATGCTACAAATGGATGGTTCAGTACAAGACCAAGGTGATGCATCAGATCCAGCACCTGGCGTCTCATGGGATAAAAGTGCTCATGAAGATGAAAATGAGGATTAGTATCCAAGTGACCAGGAAGAGGAGTCCTTGCGTAAGAAAGAACACTTGGATAAACTGGAAGAATGTGACTGCCTTATAATAGCATAGGAGGTGACCTTGGCCAAAATGAAGTCAAGGCTAAATTTCTTACTCAACTGATATACCTCAGCAAGAAAAGGGGTAGGACCTTTTGTAACAACTCGACAAGATCCAGGGCTAGGACATCCCCTCAGCTCAACCCGGTGTACATCACGACATCAATGCCAGGGGCAATGCCTTCCTATGGAAACCTGAGTACCTCTATACCACAAAGACCTCCTCCACAAGGACCTCCTCTACAAGGATCTTATGGAAGAGAGAGTTAATCTTGGAATTCATATGTACCTAAACAGAATATGTGAAAGTTTGGTTTTAATCCTAGAAGGGGTGAATAGGATATATTTAATTTTTTAAAGTCATCCACTTTAATTCTAATTTAAGATATTCAACAAATTATATGAATGCTTCAATTAGTTGAATGTAATTGCATTAAAACTTAACTTGATTCTTTAATGGTTTAGAGTGCAATGAGATGACAATGCTTAATTTTATAACTCAATTTATTGGAATTAATTGCAATTAATTATTAGATATTTCCTACACAAGTAATTTTAAAAATGAATTTCCATGTAAATAGAGAGAGACAATTGCAAGAGAAGATTTATAGTGGTTCCGCACTATGACCTACATCCATTGTCAAAACTCACCACCAAGCTATAAAATTTTATTAAGACTAAAGGATTACAATCAAGAAAAAAATTAATAAAACCCTAGTCTACTTGCAATATAGTGATTACCCTAATCACTTGCAAGCTTCACACTCGGTGTCTCCGGCGAGTGTGGTCTACACTTCCGGTGTCTCTGGTGGAAGTGCTAAAGTCTCTATTTTCAAAAGAAAATGATTTCAATACAAGTTACCTCTATGCAGGTTGGTGTATTGCTTGATTTTCTAAGTGGGGATTTCTCCTTGTTGAGCTTGTTTGCCTTTAAGTCCCACGATGCTCCCAAGAGTGGCTTCTCCCTAGGGTTTACTCACAAGTAAACCCTTTATTCCTTCCCTCTTCAATGATTTTTCAAGTAGTAGGATAAAAAGGAGATGATCAATGGCTTGTGGTTATTGATTTTTTTAATAAAGCTCATGTCTGAAGCTTAGGGTAGGCTGAGGATTAAATGCAACAAAAGGCTCTCTTTACTTTTCAAAAAATCTCATTAATCATTAGAGAGAACTTTTGAAGCTTATCTCTTTTATAAGGACGGGGTTAGAAGAGATCCCTTGATTTGGAATCTTTTCTAATAGTGAAATGATCTGTATCGTTGAATATATATATATATATA
>JAOXJP010130250.1:0-13618 GCA_025762735.1 Platanus orientalis | reverse complement strand
GAATATTCTCTAGACCTCCAAATCAGGATCAGTCGGTGTCTATTTCTTCAGAATCGCGAGGCCTTCAAAAAGTTGTCTGAACAAGAACATTCGCAAAATCTATTTGCCAAGATTCCCTCAAATACTCCAAAAAACGTAACAAATCAGGTCTAAAAATCAGGTGCTCGACTGACTCCCAAGAGTGCATCTAAAATCAGAAATTCAAATAGTCAGTGGTCATACCATTGTAAATTCAGAGCCTCGAGACTATCAGATACACACTAATTTACAGAAAATTCGTGGCCCAAACAATCATTTCCGCCTAAACCCATAAAAAACACGTTTTGTCTGCATTTGGCACGCAGAATGCCCTTAAACGTTTTTCCAGACCCGGAATGCAGCAAGGTCAGAGCCATCTTCTCAGCTTTACCCCTATCTTCAATAAAGTATTTCACAAACTCCTGGTTCAGAGAATGTCTAGCCATTCAATTTCACTCAGCTTCAGGCAGCTACAGAAACCCAATTTGTGCAAACGACTTTGCTTCAAAAAATTCTCAGCAACTGCCTGGGGACCCGATGACCTTTGTCAGCTCCTGTAACTTCGAGATTCCTCAAGCTTTAAATCCCTTAGATATGGCCCATGGCGACATTTTATAGAAAAACCAGCAACATTCCCTATCCAATTTAGTCAAATAGCTTGAAAAATAGTTTTTGACCTAATTTCCTACTCGAATACCGTAATCTCACGTAGTCAAAAGCTACGAATCACCTGAAACCGGAGTCATCTATCCCTGGGCAAGTCTCGAATCAATTTTACCATCTTGCCCTCCCAAAATGCATCTAAGATCTTTTTAGGTCAAAAAACCCTGATTTCACCCCCTTGCCCTTCTCGTAATTTGGTTCTAACTGGACCAGTGCGACTAGAGCATCTGTGACCTCTAAGATTGACACTGACTAGGCCGACTTCCGAGCTCAAGAACTCGCGAGGAGTGACGGCAAATAGAGGGTTCGAAAAAATCAAAAACAATCCTAGTCATCAAATGAGCCAAAATATAGATATTTTGCACTAAATGCATTCTCATATTTAGGCTTTTTTTGGCAGCCCTTGGATGGGCATCATCCCATAAGATTCCTCACCCCCCTCCCTTGGATATGAAACTCAAATTTCAAGTCCCTATAGAACCCTTCATAGCCCCCCATTTGGCATACCAAGCCACCCCCTTAAAGATTGAAACCAATGGGTTTTTGCCTAATGGCATCTCCCATGTCTCCCATGCACTTCACCCATTCATGCTCAATAGCACACCCCTTCATCCAACCATTCATCTAACTAGCTCAACCTAAATCTAATCCTCCATCTAGCCAAGTTACCTATCCATGCCCTTTAACCTAATTCAATCCCCACCCTTCACTAGGATTAAATCTTGTCCCTCCACTTAGCTTAGGATAGGGATCATCCTAGCCCTCCACTTAGCAAACCCCTAATTTAATCACAACCCTCCATTGCACCAATTTGGGGCTATAAACAGCCCCAAATTCGTGAAAGACAAGATTGGCAACAAAAACCCTAATTTGCTAAGAGAAAAAGAGGAAGAAGAAAAAGAAAAGGGAAGGTTTTCATCAACCCTAGGCAAGGTAAGCCTAAACCCAAGTTCAATTCAGCCCCCTCTTCAATTTATGTTAAATTTACATACTGTTATGTTGTCCAAATTCATGTTAGAGCACTGCTCAAACTCGGGTTGCACAATAAAGGCTCAACGACCTCTACTTGCTTCCATTTTTTACTAGTTTTGATGCTAATTTTATTGTGAATTTTGTAGAGGGCTACTTAAGCCCAAATCTGACTATGTTAGACTAGACATATACAAGATATGCTAGATTTAATTTCGTGAATTTAAGAGTTGTGGAAGGCCTCGAGATGGCCTCCCAAACAAAGCCCAAAAATTGGGTCTTTTAAGACCTAGTTTTGGTGAATATTTGTTGATTTTCGTTTGAATTTTCTATGTATAATCTGATACTCAAATTTTTATATGATGTTCATGTATATATCCCTTACTAGTATGCATAATTTTATAATTTTCAAACACCCCTAAGAGGTCCAAATAGCCGAAATAAGGCTGCTAGACTCTGGTTCCAGGCCTAATTAAAAAACAGGCATTGGAAAAATAAGCGTTGGAAAAAATGGGCGTTAGACAAACAAAAGCTTATCATATATGGTTGGAAAGATCTCTCTTTCAGCTTTCCGAATTGACTGACCATGCCCAAATTAGAATTTTGTAGAGAGAGATATGTCATCTAGAGTACAGACTGTCCAAACCCAACGCCTAATTTTTAACCAGTTAAAAAACAAGCGTTGACAGAAAAAATGGGTGTCAGTTTAAAAAACAGGCGTTAGACAAACATAGGCTTATCATATATGCTTGGAAAGATCCCTCTTAGCTTTCTGAATTGACCGACCATGCTCAAATCGGAATTTTGTGGAGAGATATGACCTCTGGAGTACAGACTATCCAAACCCAACGCCTGATTTTTAACCTATTAAAAAATAAGCGTTGACAGAAAAAATGGGTGTCAGTTTAAAAAATAGGCGCTAGACAAACATAGGCTTATCACATATACTTAAAAAGATCTCTCTCTCAGCTTTTCAAATTGATCAACCACGCTTAATTTAGAATTTTATAGAGAGAAATATGCCCTCCGAAATACAAACTGTCTAAACCCAACACCTGATTTTTAATCCGATAAAATTCAGGCATTGACATAAAAAGTAGGTATTGGAGAAATTCAAGCGTTGGGATTTAAGACCCACCGCAATGAACCCTGACCTTCTCTAAAGCCTATACACAGGCAATCGACATCTTGGAATTTATCCATATGCTTAGGCACCTCTGTGGACCCTGTTTTCAAACGTCAGGATGAATTTCAAGTGTTAGGCCTGTGAAAGTCAAATGAAACCTAACTTCAAACCAATCCATTCCATAGACATAATCTAGGAATCTTTTTATTACAAATGCCTATTTCAGCTTTCCTAACAATCATAGTAAGGTTGACTATACACTGAGAGATAACGCTTAAGTCGTGGTTGTTACGTCAGTGCGACCAGGTCGAGTCAACCTACCCATTCACTACCTTTCAACCCATCCCAACCTTTTACGGTCTTTACCTTACCTTAGGGTCATGTCGTAGTGGTTCATGACCCAAAGACACCGAGACTTGGCCATAGCCCAATTAGGTTCTTAAAACCATGCACATTGGTACAACATAGTTCCGACTCTCATTTTGCTAACTTGTTTACATTTTGCAGCATCGCGGAGTATTCTGTAAACATACAAATAATCTAAAATGAATCTACCATAAATTACTCTCACAGTCAGACGTACTTGACTACCGAGATTGGCACACACAACAAACCCCTACATGCAGTTTGATCCCGACAAAACCCTAGGAACACATGAACCACAAGATTGGGTATGTAAGCAGCTTGAGACTGTCTCAAGTGTAACTACAATGATCACACCACGGGGGTGGTCTAAGACCAATAACTGTACATTTAACAACCATGGACTTTAGCATAATTCAAAACATGAATGAATGAGAGAAGCCGCCCTAAAAAGGCGGGTATTTGGGGTGCTTCACACCTTCCCCAAATGCAACTAAACAACTTACCATTTATCTCAGGAATGTAGACCAGTATTTGGAGTTAAACCCCTAAACCTTCGGGTCTAGACTTCTCTTCTTCTCCTGAAGATGAGAACCGATGTCCAACACCATCTGTTAACCCCGAGTTGGTGGCGACTCCAAGAAAAGCCTAACCCTCCCATGAGAGGGTTAGCAAGCTTCATGTACCAAAAAGTGGGCCCAGAAACCACAAACGGGCGGGGGAATCTGAACCCCTCCCGAACGTTGATGTCTACAAACCCTATATGTTGCTTTCAAATGATCCTGAGTTAAAGCATGCATAAGTTGGTTGATTACCATAAATCAAAATATCGGGATCGGATAGGGCCGATCCCGATCCAATTCTTGTCTAGATCGGCCGATCTTTGATCCTTGAAAGAATCGGCTAATCCAAAGTTAAAAGAGAAAAAAAATCAAAAACTAGCTTGGATCGCCTGATCCAGTCCGATCTGAGGCCGATTTGGCCAATCCGCCTTACCGATCCCAAGGTCAATCCGTCTGATCTGCAATCCGCGACCCGACCCAACCCAGGCCCAATCCGACTTAGGATTCAGGATCGAGGTCGACTGATCCCAATCCGATCCAGCCGATCCAAGGCCAGATCGGCCGATTTTTCAAACCATGTTGATTACACCTACATAAGTGATGTTTGGACGGGTTAAAGACAAATATATGAGCCACCAACCTTTGATATCTTTCAACATCAATCATCCTCCCTGTCATTCTCCTTCAGTCAGTGATTAGCCTCTATGGGTGTAGCACAAGGTTTACAACCTGCCATTCCCGACTCCTTTAATAGATCCAATAAATACTTCCTCTAAGAAAAAATGATGCCCTACGTTGACTTGGCAACTTCTATTCCAAGGAAGTATCAGCGAGCCTAGATCCTTGATTTCAGACTCTTTTGCTAAACTACTCTTAAGTCGAGCAATCTCCACTTTGTCATTCCCTATAACCACTACGTCATTCACATAAACTATTATAATTGTCGTCTTAGACCTTAGTGTTTGATAAAGAGAGTGTGGCCTACTTAGGGTTTGCTTATATCTTACATTTACCAAGGCAGTTCTAAACCTTTCAAACCAAACGCGTGGTGGCTGCTTTAAACCATATAATGCTTTCTTCAGACTACAAACTTTGCCTTTGGCATTTTATAGGTGAGATCCTGATGATGTAGCCATATATACCTCCTCCTCCAGATCTCCATGTAAGAAGGCATTTTGTACGTCAAACTGCAAGATGGGCTACTCCTAATTCGTTGCTAGTGAGATAAGTACCCTAACTAAATTCATTTTCACCACTGGTGAGAATGTTTCTTGGTAGTCTATACCATAAGTTTGAGTGTATCCCTTGGCAACCAATCGTGCTTTATACCTCTCCACAGAGCCATCGGATATGTATTTGACTGTGAACGCCCATTTGCAGCCAACTCTTCCCTCTAGGAAGATCAACTAGCTCCCATTTACTCATCCATTTAAATTGTGAAATAGCCTTAGATACACTATGAGGAACAAAAAAATAGACAAGGCAATAGAAAAACTACGGAATGATGGTAGCAATACATGATATAAAACAAAGTTGAACATAAGGTGTTTAGTACAAGTCCACACACCCATTTGTAGAGCAATGGGCTGATTAAAGTCCAAACTATCAGAAGGTTAAGGAGTAAAAGAAAGGTCATTACCTGTCTCAATAACTGGATCTGAAGTTAACTCTTAGAGTGGCTCATGAAAAGTCAAGCCTTGTTCTTATACTCCCTAGTTGGTCTTTGCAATTCTTTCTCTCCCTTTCCACCAATACCACTATTGCCATCAAAGTAATAAGTGGGTATACGAACCAATATAGGAATAAGAAGGGGAAAAGAAGAGGACAACTCTACACTTATAGATTGCTCCCCCTGAAGAAGCATCCTACCACATGAGAAAAAAGGAATAAACTTAAAAAAGTGACATCCCTGGTTACAATTTGTGACAGAGTAGGGGGATGAAAACAATTATACCCTTTCTAATCAATCCCATACCCAGAAAAACACACTTGAGTTCCTTTGGGTCTAACTTGGAGCGATCAAATTTGGGTACATGTACATAATAGATGCAGCCAAAAGTTTATGGAGAAAGAGGAAACAAGGAAGAGTTTGGAGATATCACTTCAAGAGGTGACTTCTAAGAAAACACACAAGAGGGCATCATGTTCACGAGATAGACAACAGTTTGAATGGCTTTGAACCAAAACGTTCTGTGAACATTCATTGTGAACATGATTAGATGAGCAATCCCAGACTCATCAAAGAAAGTAGATAAGTCACAAGAGAGATACTCTCCTCCATTGCCAGATCTCAAGACCTTAAGTTTGGTGTTAAATTGAGCAAAAACCATATTATAAAAGGACTTGCATGCAATACTCACACCACTTTTATTTTTCAACATATAAAGCTATGTGACTCGTACAGTCATCCACAAAAGTCACAAAATACTTAAAACCAAACAAATAAATAGTAGGGAAGGTCCCCACACATCAGAATGCACAAATGAGAACGGAAATGAACTTCTACCATTATTGCCAACTGGATAAACAAATCGATAGTGTTTTTCCAATTGGCAAGGATCACAATAAATATCAGACTTAGAAAAGGAAATCTAAGGAAACATCTTCCTTAATACAAGAAAAGAAAAATGACCAACTCGACAATGCCATGTGAGCAACTTATCTGATCTGGAAGGAGAGACCTACCTCTTTATTACAGAAGTAGCTACTAGAAGGTTGGAGTCTAGAAGATAAAGACCATCATTCTCATACCCCAAACCAATCATTTTCTTCATTGCCATGTCCTGAAGCACACAGTATGACGGAAGAAAAGTAACGTTGCAGTTAAGAATTTTAGTGAGATGTTTAATAGGCAACAAATTCAAAGTAAAGTTTGAAACATGAAGAACAGAGGATGGAAACAAATCCGAAGTAACAGGGATATCTCCCTAGCTAGTAGCAGAAGAAAAAGATACATCTGCTATTTGAAATTAGTCTTTTCCTAAACAAACATGATACGATGTCAATAGGACATACCAGTCATGTGGTGGCAAGCCCCTGAATCGATGATCCAGGAGCACTCAGGAGTGGTAACTAAAGTAGACAAGATGGACGCAGATATACTTGAGTGGTAGAAAGATGATGTGGGTGTTGTGGAAGGATGCTCAAGCTAAGAGACAAAGTGCCTAAAGGCTGCAATCTCCTCACTATATAAACTTCTTCCATCAGTAGAAGCAAGTGGCATGAGAGTAGAAATATAGATACCAATTATATAGGTGTCGAAGTCACTAAATGAGCATTAGGTCTACTAACTCCAAATCGACTACCTCCTCTGCTACTACCACACCCACCCTGTTAGAACTGACGAAGGGTTAAGTCTTAGGGGAATCCATGGAGGTCCCAACATTGATCTTTAGTGTTTCTAGACTGACTACAATGCTCACATTTGAGTCAGTCTCTGTCATTTGAAGAATTACTGAGTCTTCTACCATGATCATGCCCTTTAAAACCACCACGACCACCTCTAGTAGAGCTAGACACAAATGCTGATTTTTCAACTGAAGGTGACAGATCCATCACTCCTCTTTGTCTTTCTTCCCTGTAAACAAATGCATAGACCTCATTCAAGGAAGGAGGAAGGCCATATTCAGGATCTAATCTCGAACTTGCTCATATTCTGAATTTAATACCGTTAAAAATTCAAAAACTGTATTTCCTCAATATGTTTCTTATAAGAAGTCGTGTCTTTCACACAAGATGGACGATATGTGGTGTAATGCTCCAACTTGATGCAACATCACTTGATTGGCTGGACAAAAAGTACCTAATCTAAAGGCCCAAGCCTAGATTCAAGTACCCAAAGAGTGCTACGTGTGTGGGGTAACAAGATTTAAAGGGTTATTTGTAATAAGGCCAACAGTGCCATGGTTTTTGGTAATTTTCTGATAGGGATATTTTTGTAATAAGGCTCAAAAACCAAGGGTAGTTTAGAAAGTTTTCTATAGGGATTTATTTGTCTTTTAGTAGTGTCAAGTGGGTCCACATGGGTTGGTCAACATGCCCTTCTTTTTAGTGTTTTGGTTTTAGCGATTGTTATTAGATAGGAGTTGCTAAGAATTAAAGTTTCCATTTTTGGAAACTTCTAATAGTTAGTGTAATAGGGTTTGTAAAATAAGGGGATGACATGTACTTGGCAGCATTGAAAATTTTGAATAAAAGTTTATTGGTTTTGAATCCCACATGTGGGTTGTCCCCCCTTCCCCTCTTCTCTATTATTGAACTCCCCCCTCTATCTCTCCTCCCAAACCCACGAACTCTTCTTTCTTCCATATCTCCTTCTTCTAACTCTCCTACATCTTACATTATTCGTCATTTCTTCTAATCCCCTCCTAGTTGTCCATATTTCTTCATCTTCTCTCCTTCATCCTTTATTATATCTTGCTGCTACCAAGAATTGAAGAAACAAGTGCAGATTAGAATGCTACAAAAGATTAAAGCCACGGCTGGAAGTATTCAAGTCCATATCACTTCCACTCCTACAGGTCACGGTATTCTTGCATCAGTTTTCTCTTCAAGTTCAGTCCCCATCAAAAGCTGCACAAGCTTTTATAACCTATGTTTATGAACTACCACTTGAAGTCTGAATTTCGAGTGTTTTGTTCTGTTTTTTAAATCAGAATTTTCTGATTTACACAAGGATAAAAATCGCCCTACCCTATTGACCTATTTCCTTCAAATTTCTTTAGAGGTTTTGTTTCCCTATGATTGCTCTGTAAGACCCCTCAACTTCCCTTTTAAAACCCCTTGATTTCAGTGCTTAATTAGACAATTTTCCCAAAATTGGTTTTTGGGTTTCATGCATTAAACCTAGACAACAACCTTTAAAAATGAATATACCTCTTAATTTTTTATCCAAAATTTCTGAAATCTGGGATTATAAAACCCTTGTGGACATCAGAATCTACCGTGAAAATTTGAGAATTTTCTGACACGGAAAATTGGCCATTTCACATATTTTGGGTGGAAATTACAGAAATACCCCTGGCCAAGTCTCTAAACCCTGCTCTATTCTTTGTTTAACCCTCTACAACATAAATATTCCCCCTATATTCCTGCATTACAACTTTCCCACATTTTCCTTCAAGCGGAATAATAAATTATAAGGACAGCATCGCCCTACTTAAACTGTGCAATCCTTTGTCTAAGCTCATAGACTTTGGCAGTATGTCCAATCTCAGAATATGTCTAGAATAAGGAATCCCATATCTGATGAGTAGTTTCCAGGAATAAGTAGTGCTTGTTGATTTCTGGTTTCATAGAACTCAACAGCCAACCATAATAGTGCCATATTCAGTCTACCACTTCTGACATCGAGGATCACTCTTTGGAGGAATCTCAACCTCTCCAGTCAAATACTCTTCCTTGTCCTTCCCTTGTACATAAATGAGAACTGATTTTAACCATGTGAGGTATTACTTCCATCAAATTTTACTGTAGTGATTTGGAGTTGGGAAGGATCACCAGTTCACCAAGTGTTGTCTAAATCACCTTTACTGAACTCCCCAGGGGTCTGACCAGAATTTTGGCTAATTTCAGACACGCTTTAACTGATGAGAGATTAACCAAAAAAAATACTCACAATCTGACCTACAAAGGTTTGACTCACCAGGATACTTCAAGGTTGAACATCCAATCAATAACTTACATGAGACAACAGTCCAAAACCACACACAGAAGCATTCAATAATGTAGAAACACCACACTAGAAACTGATTAAGACCCACAGCAGCAGCACAATTGCTTATACGCACATCAATGAACACCCAACAACATAAGAAAGACTACTGTTTGCTGCCAACATACAAACCATACAAGAAATCAGCAACATACAAAGGGGGGCGGCAATGGACAAAAATAGCAACAAGCCTCTCAATACTTCTCCAAATCATGAGACTTGATCCATAAGACTTCTACAATTTGGAGGAAGCACAACAACCCAAAAATCCTGACAAAAACTGCTTAATCGAACATTGAATGCAAAATTGCCAAATCTACATTTTCGAAATTTATTCAAAGAAAATACTTCAAAAAATCATAGATCTATCCAAACTCAACAGCCATGGCCTCTATAATCTGTATAAAATTGAGATCTACAAAACCCAACAAAAAACCTGCACAACTCTAACAAGCCGTACGGCTGGGCTGACATCAGCAGGGAGAAGAGACCAGTATTGCCACGACTTTTCCTTCTCTGATCCCAACTTGAATAGCTGTAGAAAGAATTGAAGAAAAAGAAGATAGATGATAATAGAAGTAGAATAAGAGAAGAAAACCCATGAATTGGATAGAATCTTATGAGTATTCTGTCTCATACGTTTTGGTTTTTATATATGTGCCTTATTTACTATACAATACATATGATATATAAATCGTATAAGAATACTATATCCTTATGACATAAATGCCCCACATAGATAGGTAAATGCCATCTCCAACACATGGGGCATGACTCAGAAGAGGTATGGCGGTTGATATCTCACTTGGGTAGTGAGTTTGAGGTGAAAGATCTGGGAGTATTACTATAGTTTTTGGGAATCAAAGTTGCTCGTTCAAGGAAATGTATCTTCATTTCCCAAAGAAAATGCATCCTAGATTTGCTAACAAAGACAGGGTTATTGAGAGCCAGACTTGCAGAAACTTATTTCAGTCATGGACTAAATGATTGGGATGGAAGACTCTTATTGATGTTGGAAGATACCAAAGAATTGTAGGAAAGCTCATATATCTTGTTCTTACGAAGTCTGATATAGCCTTTGTTGTTAGTGCAGTCAACCAATTTATGCACACCCCAAGAACCCCCCATCTAGAAGCTACTTATCGTATTTTGAAATACATAGAGTCAGCTCTAGGAAGAGGTTTACTATTTTCACATAATGGTCCTATGAAAGTTGAGGTAAATGCAGATGCCAATTGGGCAGGTTCAGTGATGTAGAACAGACCAAAGAGGACCCAAAATTTGATGTAATACATTAAAGAACCACTAAACCATTTAGAAACATACTCCCGGGCCTTTCTTCAATAGTCTAGAACGGATTTCCTCTCTGGCAAATGTTCAAATAGGAAGTAGACCCTCAGGTATAAGCACACTAGAAGCACTTTAGAAGCTCAGTCATCCCAAATTAGATTAAGAGTCAGTCAACCATAACAATGTTAAGAACCAATAGCAAAGAGTAAGTCAGACACAAGCCTAAATGAAGCTATAAACAGGGGCTGATAGGATGCAGATTTAAAGTTAAAGAAGTGGACAAGAGGCTGCTGAATAAAAGACAGGGTTAGGAAGGAGAAAATAGTGGTTTAATAGGACGTCAATGGGTAGTAAGACAAGGTTTAATAAGCTGTAAGCAGGAGCTGAACTGGGACTGAGATACGGTTATCAAGGACTGCAAGATCAGGTAGGGGTGACAGGGTTATTGGCTCTGGTTTGAATAAACAGAAGCAGTGAAAGATCAGGCCTGCTGTTTTAACTCAGTTTAAGGCTATTACAGTAGAACAGGTATCACTTGGTTATTTATTCAAACAGGTGATATGCAAGAAGTGTGGGAAGACAAAGGTTTGTTGCAATATAATACCAGGATCAGGTTTAAGGATAGCTGGAGTCACAGAACAGCAGATTCAACCACCAATTTTAAACTCAAAACCACATGTTAATATCCCTCAAATGGTATGCCAGGGATTTTAAATTTCAGCAAATAAGAGTATCCACATTCTGGTTCATGAAACCACTTTTAAGCATTCTGGTACTGCCATAGGATGCCCAAGGATAGGGTGTAGCCTAGGGTATAAGAATCAGTAAAGGGTTGGATTGGTTTTGATAATAAACCAAGAGAAGGTTGTGAGTCTTCTGTGATCAGCAGGATTCTAATCAAGTGGGTTTGGTTTTGATAAAGAAAACAACAGAGATAATAAAGGAGTAAAGAGGAAGAAGAAGAAGAATGGGAGTACCTTGAGGAAATCACCAACCTCAACTTAAGAATCACTAACCTAAGCCTTCAAGCCGGCACAAAATCTTTAAGAAGAGGAACCTTGTTCGTACAAATGAGAAATCTAGAATTTTATTCAACTTTATTGAAAAAAAAAAATAAAGAGGGGATACCTCCTTATAAAGCCTAAGATTAGAGTAGGGTTTCCCTTTATGTTACAATTCAAAATTCAAATAAAAAGACAAAAAAATAATAATAATTAGAAACTACTCTAAAAATGTGTGGTCCCTTTGTTTGATTGACCAAACCTTCATGAGGCTTTTATTACATACTTCTCAATTTTACCCTATATAAAAAACTCTAATACCAATTACATCCTAACTCTAATAACTAATGAAAGACCTCAATCAATTAATAAAATCTCTACTCAATGGACCTAAATCAAAACCAAAGTACTCCACAATATACTCCCATGTCCCTCCTTGTATGCCTACATGTGTGGACCCCACCAAGGCCATGTGTGGGCCCCACCTTGCTCCAATGTCCTCATCACTCAGTCACAAATACAAAATCCACCTCACGTTATCATTCTTTTGTAGGTGGAAACCTTGTGACATGGCAGAGTAAGAAGCAATTTGTTGTGGCTAGATCAAGTACAGAAGCGGAATATTGATCTATGTCACATGGTGTGTGTGAGGCTCTATGGTTGAGAACTTTACTCAAGGAGATGGGATTATTAGCAAACTGTGCATGTATAATATCCATGCTCCAGCTTGAGGGGGAGTGTTGAAGTAGTGCGGTAACATATATGTAAAGATATAAGTGCCAGGGAGTACATTTATGATTTATTTAGTATTACTTGTATACTCAAAGAGTATTACCGGTATTCTGCCAGTATACACCATATAACTAATAATGTCATATGTATGAATAAAAAGAATCGTTTGATTGCTTCCCTACTTTTTCTTAGTCTTCTTATCTTCTTCTTTTACCGATCTCTACTCAACACAGAACATAATATACATATATTTTTCCATCAAAATCATCTTGCCCATCTATGGTTTGTCAATTTGGGAAGTTTGGTCTTTCTACATGTTGATTCTCAGTGTGCCTTTGCTGTTGCCTTTGGAGAATGGGACACATATCCCTTAACACTATCAATATTGATCTAAGCTATAGATCTTCAAATATGAAGCTGTGGTTTGGTGCAGCAAAATCAGATTTTTTCTTAACCGAACATGCATTATATTTTGCTAGACATAAATTAATTTCCTACATCCAACTAATATAACTGATGAATGAAAACTGCCTTTAGAAGTCCAATTGAATTTATTCCTATGTATTCGCCAGCAAAACTTGATAGGCATGTGTAATAGACAGGAGAATGATTGGTCAATAATGGTCTTTAAATGATAACATCTCTTTAATTGAAGTAATAGAAGAAGATTGTGATTCTTACTTGCAACTGCATGCGAATATGCTCCAGCTTCCCTTCCTGAAAAACAATATTTACTAATGAGTCTTAAAAATGACGCCAAAAAAATGATGAATGTAAAGTTTTAAGGTCAAGGGATAATAATAAATACTGTACATGATCTTTAAGTGCTTCTTTCAACTGAGCAACTAAAGCTGCTCTAGTTGCTTCAACACTTTCTAGTTGCTCAATAGATTGCCGCAGGACATTTTCCTGCTCTTGTAGTTCATTCTCCAATGTTGAGACCTGCTGATTTCCTACTCAAGACAAAAATATAATTATAAAAACCATTCTAGATGGGCAAAATCAGTAAATGTAGGTCTTAGAGAATATACACCAAGAGTACTGTAAAATGGTAGTGCATATCTGAACTCCGAAGTCATATTAAGTACAAATTGTGCAACTAGTTTTTTTGATAGGTAAACGTTAGTGGTTAATTTATTAGTAGGTGAAGATGGGTTTTGAACCCAGTTCTGTGGTACAA
>JAOXJP010130239.1:0-13619 GCA_025762735.1 Platanus orientalis | reverse complement strand
GTGTTAGAGGGACTAGAAGAAGACCAAAATTGACCTGGGTTGAAGTAGTAAGGAGAGACATGGCAGCTTGTAATTTTATGACATATAAGGCCTTAAATAGTGCAGAATGGCAGAGCAGGATTCGTGTCCTAAACCCTAAACCCCAAATAGTTGGGGTAACTCTGTTTGTTGTTGTTGTACCGTAGAAGAAGGTCCAGAGCTTTACAAATAGTTATTTAAAAGAAAGATAAAAAATTAAAACCAGCAAGTGTCTTTTTTTTTTTTTTGTGACAAGTAGCAAGAAAAAGAGTAGAAAAAAACCGTGAAAGAAACCCTAGTACTTAACCTTCATCTGTTAACTTCGTCATCTTGCATTTGTTTAATTTTATAAGATACAAATGTGTTCTAATTTTCTTAATCTAGGATTGCATATCTAGCACAAATGCAGTAAAAATAGTTACACCTGCGATTCAATATAAAAAACCAATCAAAAAAGAAAAAAAAGAAAAAAATCAAAACCCAAGAACAGCTCCAAACATCCGTACCTGCTCTACTTCTTCGGGTGGAACCCAACCCCCATCGACCCATTCTCGATGAAGCCGCAGGTCCGATTGCGCGAAATCTAACTCCTCCCTCGACCGCCTGAAGTAGACAGAATACCTAGAATTGTCAAGAACCTTGGTGATCACTCCTTCCCACCACCCATCGTTGTGATAAGCGTCGACCTCTTCGCTCAGTTTGAAGGCCCGGCCGATCTCTCGAGGCGGCGGAGGCCTTGCGCTGATCACATCGACGAACTCTCTCAACGGCCTCAGGCCTTCCTCGTCGGCCATTAAGGTCCGGTACTCGACAAACAGCTTGTTCTTCTTGGACGCCGATCGGAGGACGGTGGCGGAGAACCAAGAACCCTTGAAGCCCTCTTCGTCGCTGCTGACCTCAACCTCCATTCCCTTCGGGAAATGCGCTTCCCCCATTCTTTCTGCAACCCTAGATTACCAAACCGTGAGAGCGAGCTGGAGAGGAAGAAAGAAGGCGAAGGGGTTTTTCCGTTTTTGTTCTGTTATTGGCGGGAGTAGAAGAAGAGAAAAAAGGAGTGTGGTGTTGAGACGAAAATATCCAAATCAAGGCCTTTAATTACGAAAATGGGACGAGGGTATTCATGTAATTTCGAATAAATGGATATAAGACGGTTAAAGTGGCTTGGAATGCGCCCGTCATGTCGTTACACAACATTTGCGCCCATCAGAAATGCCGGGCGACGCTCACGGGAGCCATTTTGGGGGCAAGTGCTTTAGCTCAAGCACAGCACGCTACTGCATGAACCAGAAGTAACATGAAAGGCAAAGAAAATATTTTTATGTTCATGCAGTTGGATGCTGTGCTTGAGATGATCATTGCCCCATTTTAGGACATGATACTGTTGCTTAAGAGGAGAGGGTTTTAGAGTTGTTATGGGGAGAAAAGATGTGTCGCAGCACAGCTGTTCTACCCAAAAAGAAGTACCACTGGTAAAAGGGGGTGTCCAATAGGACCTCCAAAAGTGCTCTCCATACCCCCTCCATTTTGCCATCCCCCTTTTTTCTCATCACACCCCCTCCCTACCCAAAACACCCCCTTCTTTCCCTCTCTCTTTCTCCCTCCTCTCTTTCTCTCCCTCTTTTTTTTTTTTCATACTTGTTCGGCCTTGCAAGTCTAAACAAAGAGTCCAACGTTCCCAAAAAAAAAAAAAAAAACCTAAAAAAACGAAAGAGGAAAAAGAAGGAGGAGGAGGTGGCCATTGTTGTTGCTACCGTTGCCACTGGGATCACCGAAGTTGGGTGGAGAGAGGGGGTGGGTGTGGAGAGAAAGGTTAGAAGGGTAATTTTAAACATGGATATTGATTGGAGTTTTGAATTTTTTTAAAAAGGGGATGTGGAGAGCACTTTTGGAGATGCTATTAGAAGCTCCCCCTATAAAATCCCTCTTTCTTATAGTTTGAATCATCTTGTTTCAATGAAGAGATATCACACTATTACCAATCAGCATGTGATATGATGTCTTTCAAAGTACATTTATTAACAAATTTTTATTTTTGGTGAAGTTTAAGAATTTCATTTCATACTTAAGTCGGACAATTGTTCATATCATCATACATAGCCTTTTTCAACCAATTAGGTGGGTTTTAGGTCCACCCTATTGATTTTTCGACATTTATCCCATGTTTCGTGTTATAGCATGAGCTATTTTATTTTTATCCTTACTCACAAGTCTTACTTCTACTTTATTTAAAGATTGACACAACAGTTTGTAATATTCTACACAATTCCTAATTATTAGCGGACTTTCCTCCACAGGGTTCTTCATTGCATTGATCACTTTAGTAGCATCACCTTCCACTTCCAGGTTTTGGATGTTCATTGTTCTAGTAGTTTGAGGTCTGAACAATAAGGCTTGATTTTCAATGAGGGTTACTTCTGTGATGCTTCTTTTTTTTGCTCTTGCTACTATCAATTCTCCTTTTGAATTCCTAATAATGATTCACATGCATGCTTTATGTTTCATAGTTGAAGTTGCACCATCGAAGTTCAGTTTCAATGCTTCTTCTTGTGGTGCATTCTATCTCTCATTTTTATTCCTTTCCTCCTCCTATTAGGGGTTTATTTTCTCTAGCTCTCTTATTAATCTGTAGGTATTATTTAACATTAGTTTCATATTGTATTCTTTATTATTAAATACAACCTCATTTTTTGTGCTTCCAAATATTCTAGCAAGTCATTGCAACTTTCTCACATATTTTTGTTCATTCTTTATTTTAATCTATGTTAAATTAAATCACATTGCTATCCATTCTTTAAAGCTATTAATATTTATTCTATAGTTTTTAATTGTTAATTGTGATGCATACTAGACTTTATCGAGATACGGGTAAGTTACTAGGACATGTAATGTTGTTTCATTATCTGTTTTACATAGTGGGCATCTTGGGTCATTGTTGATTTTTCTTTTTGTTATGTTCCATTTACTTGTTATAGCTTCATTGTATGCCCTCCATAGGAAGTTTATTATCTTAGGTGGAATTTTAGGTTCCATAGTTTATTTTATGGTAGTGTCATGATTTCGTTATTATTATTTTCTTTATTTATGTTTGTTTATGTTGTCATTGTTTTCAAATTCCTCCATGTTTTAGTTGGATCTTGTCTTTGATTTGTTTTCATTTTTGTTTATACTATTCTTTATTTCATCTATTCCTATTTCTATCTCATTCGTTGTGTTACTAGTGCTGTTATTTTGGTTATTTCTATTTCTATTGTTAATATTTTGGGTTATGTCCTTCTCTTTAAATGTTGTGTAGTATCCCGATTTAATTGAATATTTTCCTTTCTTTTCTTTATCCCATACTAGTTTATCTTTTCAGTTATTTTCGCTAATATATATTTTTCTAATTTTATTTATTTCTTCATTTGTTAAAATGTTTTAGAGTATATCTAATTTTCATTCCTTATTTTGTTGATCTATAGCATCTTTTACTTTTTTGACGTTATTTTCTAGTTTACTCATTTTTTATTTTAAAGTCTTCTAGTGTAGGTATCCATGGATCTTCCCAGAATTTAATATCCTCTCCATTTCCAAATTCCCATCTAATTCATTTTTTGAGTAATTCTTTCTCTCTACTTATGCTTTTTCATAGCCATGAACTACCTATATTACATTTAGAATCAATAAGTTCACATTTTGATAAATATATTGATTTTATCAATTTTATCCATAATGCATTTAAATTATCTTTTATTCTCTATGCTTGTTTTGCTGGTAGAGTTTTATTGAAACTATGTAAGTCTCGAAATCCCATTCCACTATTTCCTTTGTTTTTCATTAATACTTTCCATTTTATCTAGTTTATTTATTTTTCATTATTTTTTGTTCCCACCAAAATATTTTTGTTTTTTGTTTATTGTTTTGCATATTTTTTGGATAGTAATTGTATAAGCGAGGATGACATTTATTACTTCTTTTATTAATATTTATTTACCTGCTTGTGTTAGGGTTCTTTCTTTTCATCCATAAATTTTGTTTGTCACTTTATTTTCAATATATGAAAATAGTTTACTTTTGTTGTTTCCTATGTTTGTTGATAGCCCTAGATATTTCCTTTGTCCCTGTGCCTGATTGATATTTAGTTTTTGTATTACTCTATTCTTTTTTTCTTTATTTATGTTTTGGCTAAATATTATTTTAGATTTTTCTTTGTTAACTGTTTATTTCAAAACTTTACTAAAATCGTCTAAGAATTTATTAATATTATCCAATTTCCTATCTTCTATTTTTGCGAATATGTAACAACCATCCACAAAGAATAGATGTGAAATTGTGAGACTATTTCTTCTTATTTTAATCCTCTCAATACTTCTTATTGTTTCCATCCTTCTTAATTTTGCCAAAAAACCTTCCACGTATATTATAAATAATAATGGAGAAATTGAGTCTCCTTGTAAAAAATATACATGAACAAAAAGAGAGTATTATGATAAATACATGATGAAAGTATCTGACCATATATTAGTGTGCCCTTTGTCAGACATCTAGGCATCTGGATTAGGGGTGTGCATGGGGACGGCCTGATCCAAACCCAGCTTGACTCAACCCAAACTTTGGTCCAAAAAAGCCCGACCCCCATATAAAAGCCTGAACATATAGGGACAAATGTTCTGTTCAAGATTTTGTATGTCCTACACTCAGGCTGGGTGAATAGGGTCAAACTATAAAAACAGTTTGAGTTTTCAAATGAAAATAATAGGTATCAATAAAAATTGGGTGTATAAGGTTAAAACTGTAGAAAAAGTGTTCAAATGAAAATTTGCTCCTTTAAAAGAGGCATCAAATTCAAAAAACATCACGTGTCAATAATTGAGAATTTGGAATGCAGTGCTTAAAAAAAAACCAAATTGAATAGGCTCTGAATTGGCCCAAAGCCTGATAAAATAACTAAGGTCAGGTTCAAGCCTAAAGTTTTCAAAAAATTATGGTCTAGACCCAGTCCGAGCCCACAATTACTATAGGAGACTAAGCTCTAAGCCTATGATGGCCTGGCCCAAGCCCAGCCATGCACACCCCTAATCTGGATAAAGACCGGTGTGGTGTCTCTCCATTCAAACTAGAGATGATCCGAACCCCTTTTTTCGTTTGTTTGTAATCGAGAATATTATCAAACAAAGTTTAGAAAAACAGAAGAATAAACCTGATAGCCCTTTTTACTTCCCTTTGTTCATTACTTCAAAACCTATTTTCCTTTTGTTTTTGTTTTTTGTTTCTTTATGTGTGTGTGGTAAATAAACTCTACTTTTACCGGTGAGGGTTTTATACACCGACCCGTAACCTCTATCCGGCTCCACTGATGGTCAAACAGGAGGAAACATCAGCGCTGAAAGTGATTTTCACCTTTTGGGAGAGTGTGTAAATCACTCCTGATGCTGATATGACCACCCCTTGACTTAGGCATTTTTGTACGCCAAGTGTAAAAAAGCGTCGCCATACACTGTACTAGAAATTTGTACACTGTTGTCATTACATGCTTAGCCCTCTTTCCCGACACCCTTCGGATTAGGTACTCAGGTGCAAAAGAGATGTGAAATGGACCTGAGTCGCACACATTAGTGTCAAAAAGTGAAGAGCATACCCCAAAAAGTATAAATCACTTTTTCGGGACTGATGTGTCAGGTTCGGGTGCATTTCACACCTCTTTTGCCCCAAAGCTGCGGCATTCCTGACACAGTGGTACCGCAAAATTGTATCTCCGCCTTTCCAAAAGTGATTCAAACCCAACAAACATCAATGCTACAATGGATTACGTTTGATGTCTCCTCTCGCAAATGTTAATGTGGGGTCATTGATGTGGCATTTAGGCCCTATCAAAGATTTAAAAAAAAAAAAAAAAAAGTCTGATGTTGTCGTAGACTTAATTGGGCAGCCCAATCAAAAGGAAAAGAAACATATTTAACCCACTTGAGAAATTATCAGCAAGATAGCAACAATTTGATCACTAGGATGAAAGGTTATTGGTTTTACCAAAAAAATAGAAAATGAAAGGTTCATGGGAAAAGAGGTTTAGTAATGTAGCCGCCGTTTGAAAAAATCCTCCCCTGCTTATAGATTACTTTGTTGGGGCAGCAGACGGGAACTTACCTTCAAAGTAGTAAAAATGCACGTGTCACGTCTCTTGCCTTGGCAGATTAATTTGTGGGTAGGAGAGGATCCCCTGGGCCTGACACTTTTTGGCTGATTCAAACATATGACTCAAAGATAGAAATAAGGAACGGAGCTATAACCTCTGTGCCACCTTGTGGTGAGCCACACGTGAGCCCAGACACAAATGGGGGGTGGGGCCCTGCAAAAGTGTTTGGCCCCTCCCCCCCCCTTTTTGTGTCTTGGCACACCTCGTGTGGCTCAGCACGAGGTGTCGCAGAGGATACGGTTCCTAGCAGGGTGGGACACACAACTCATTTTCTGAAAAAAGGTATTTGGATAAAGATATATGTACTTATTTCCTTCATACTTGCTATAACATCTCACTTTAACCCTTGTATATTTGCTGAGACACTAATTGTTAGGCATTGATGATTGATCGATGCTGATGCGTATGTGTTGAACAGTAAGATCATACTTTTCAAATCAATATCCATTGGAAAAGCCATGGATTTGGGTCTATGTTTTGATTTTCGTGAGTGTGGGTTTACTTGATTGTCATGTAGGATTTCATTTAGGCTCTGTCTGGTTGCCATGAAAGGTTGGTTTTCTCATGATTCTTGGTGACATTTTCTCAAGAAAATATTTTTTCAAGTCTTCTGGTAGCCGTGACTGAGAAATGTATAGTTTCAAACTTTTTCTCATGAACGTATTGTCAGCCAATATTTTATTTTCGGACAACTCTCGCTGGAAAATCCTTCCTTTTACGTGAAAATTGAAATACATAAACTTTTCTTTTTATTTTTCCTGGCAACCAAGCAGGATAAGAAGAAGGAAGGAAAATTATTATTTTTTTATTTTTTATTTTCTTGTGTAATTTCTATTAATTTCTTTTCTATTCAATGTCTTAAGTTAATATGGGATTTTTTTTTTTTTTTTCCTTTTTATTTTCTTGGAGGGGAAATCTCCCATTGCAATTATTGCATTAGTAAAATTCCAGACTGGGTTAAAGTTAGGGCTATTGACCAATCTGTTGAGATCTCCGCCTCTTGGGAAAATATTGTATACAGTTCAAAATCCTCTACGGTTATCAACGGGCCTATCACAAGCACAAATGTGGGTTGTTTTATTCACCTACGAGATTTGAATGTTAATGACTGCAAGATTTTTGAACTGTAGACGATCCTCTCTCCCCAGCTTATGAATGGGAGAAACCATAATACGCTTGCAATGTTTTTCACCATCTTATGAATGGTGGACCATAAAATTCCCTAAATTATCTGAATTCTTGAAAATATAAGCGAAAGAGAACAACGAATCATTAGCAAGCTCCCAAATCTAAGTGACACTTCTAGATTTGGTGATTGGCTAGGTAGTCAGCCTAGCCTAGCAATTTTCTCATAACTATTCCCTAAATAAATGAGATGTTGCAAAGATGAGAGGAAAGCATCTACAGTTCGAAATCCTTATACAGTCCGAACAGTTATATCACAGCCATGGATGTGAGTATTGCCCCTCCCCTTGAGATTTGAATTTCAAATTTCAGTCAAATAACACCCACATTTATGATTGTGATAGGTCACAAGTTATGAACTGTAGACAATTTCCTCTCTGCAAAAATGGCAGTCTAAAATAAAAGAGTACTAGCTTACATCCATGGTCATCACTTCATCAAATTGTCTTATGATCTGGGATAGCTATAATGGTCTGTGTTAAAATAAAGTTATATGTGCCATGCCAATATATCTCATAAAAATGAAATTAAAATATTTTTAAACCTCTTTTCCCTTGTTACTAATGATAATTATTTTATCATTCTCACTCCCTATCTGGTTGCCTTTTATTTGAACATAAAAGAATAGAAAAGAAAATCCCACAAGAAAAGAAAAAGTAAAGAATCATGAGAAAACCAACCTTTCATGGCAACTGGATAGCTTTAAAATAATATTCTCAAGAAAATCTTGCCAAGAATCATGAGAAAATCAGCTTTTCATGGCAACCAGACAGGAATGATACTCTTTCAACTCTAGGTTGGTTAGATACATGCATTGCTAACAGTTCGGTATATGACAAATGTACAGTGCATGAGTAGTTAGGTACCATACAATTTTTATGACCAAATGTATAGTAAAATACCTGCTAGAAACATGGAATCATGAAAAATTGGTTTGAGGATACATTCATGTTTGATGCATATCCATATTAAAAAAAAAAAACCCTAGAGCAAATATTGGTATGTCTCTCTCACACACACATACACATGGATATTACATTATTTACAGTAGGATAAATATGTATAAAAAATATAGGTTCTCTTCAATTTTTTACCTCATATTTTATGAAGGGGGTGACTAATGGCACCCCCAAAACCTCTCACCACACCCCTTTCTAGAAACTTTTCAAAATTTCAATCAATGCCATGAGTAAAATGACATTCCTAACCTTTTTAACGCAAAACCCAAAACATGAAAATTCTCTCCACACCCCTCCTCTTTTGTTAACCCCTCAATGAAACTTCAAAAATCCAAAAACTCCTTAGTTCCCTCTCTTTCTCCAAGACCAAATCCTATTTTTTTTTACCCTCATTGTTGTTTGAAAGCATTGTAATCACCCAATAGATCATCAAATAGTTCAACCAAAGGAGGGAAATCGATCTATGGTACGTATTTTTCTTTTTGCAATTTTTTTCCCACCTTTTGTTCAGATTTACAGCGAACAAAATCTAGTTTGTTCCAACCTTGAGGTCCGAACAAAATCAGTCAAAAGCCTTCTATTTTTAAAATTTTTTTTTCTCGAATCCGTATATTAATCATTTTTTTGGATATTCCTATTGGAGGGTGATGTTTCGAGCTAATTCAGTAAGGTTTCCACCAATATGGTAATGGATCATACCAATGAGTTCATCACGCATGAGGTAAAACTTTTTGATTTTTTTTTGGTTGAGTTACTGTGCGAAGATTGTCTGAGTTACTATGCTTTGACTTTTATGTTATTACTTTTTTTTTTAATAGATATTCAAGAGCTGAATAGACTTATGTAAATGGGCAGTTGAGATTGAGCGCCATAAATGGTTTTATCATTGTCACTAAGAAGTCAGATTCTAGTGGTTTCTCAAAGAAACCAAGAATTACCCTTGCATGTGAGAGGAGTAGGTAGCATAAAGAGTCTAAGAAATGTAAAAATGTCACACTAGATTTAGATGATTGATGTATTTAGTGATTGTAGTTTAACTATTCTTTTTATAATAAATGTATGTTGTATTCAGTAAAGGCTTTATGAGTTTCTTAGGTTTCTTGAGTATGGAAGTAGCCGGTTTCAAAAAATCAGTGGAATACATACTAAAAAAAGGTAACTTACAAAGAAAATAAAAGAACCACTATTCAGTAAATTGGATCCACTTTCCTAAACTATCCTCTAAATAATGTCCCTAGTGGTCATCATACTAGATCCAAAGCTTCCATGTCCTTTGCGGTAGGCTTACAAACACTGATCAAATGTCGTAGTGTGTATCAAGAGACAAGGTTATATGGACGGATAAGTCTCTTGTTCACAAGGCCATTTAAAGTCAAGATGTAGTGTATAAGATTTACTTGATAAAGGGTAGTCCATTTATATAGCCCCCACCTTAAAAGAAGAACATCGAACTGCTCACATTCTCATGTAATAGTGGTAATTCCGGCATTGTGACACATTCAGCAGAAGTCACTCCACCATGGCTCTAGAATGTGTCCGATATATCATCGAACTTCATGAATTCTTGGGGCATTATGCCAAAAAAGAAACCAATACACGAAAACTAATACAATTCAAACAAAAATTAAAAAAAAAAAAGGGAATTGGGTCTTGTTCGAACCTACAGATCCGAACATAATAGTTTGTATTTGGACCTCTAGAGGGTGGAGGCGGAGGAGGAGGTGTTCATGCATGGTGGTGGCGATGGCCGGAGGCGACAAGAGAAGAGGAAGAGAGCAGAGAGGCAAAAGAGAAAAAGAGGAATGAAGAGAGGAAGAAGAGGGAGGAGCAAGGTTTTACGCTTTAGAAAGAATGGGGGCTGTGGTGAGAAAAATAGAGGGAAATAAAGAGGGGGGGATCTGAGGGTATTTTAGGTAGGGGAGGGGTGTGATGAGAATAAAAGGGGGCTGGTGAGATAGGGGTGTGGTGAGAGGTTTTGGTGGTGCCATTAGTTGCTCTTTTTTATGAATTCATATGACAAGTCAACAAAGCCTTACCTCAATTAATTAGTCCTATACATGAATCTTGTTATGAAATTCCATTTTAGTTAGGGTTATAGTTAGTTTTGTCTTTTGTTGTCCTTTTAACACCTTCAACTTGCACCACCTCACTCCTCTTTGGTGTAATCATTGATCTTAATAATAATTGTAAAAGTGAAAAAAGGCCTGAGAATATCAAACGAACAACATACAAAACATTAATAAGCACTTCCTGCCAAAGACACATTGGTTTTGGCTTCCTATCTCAGTGTCTCATTGGCTCCAAATTGATTTTCAAATTAAAACAAGATTCAACAAGTAATGTTGTCAGGTACAAAGCTTGACTTGTTGCTAAGGGTTTCACACAGAAGTTGGGTATTGATTTCATGGATACTTTAACCCTTTCATTAAAATGGCAACCATTAGAATTGTTCTATAATTGACACTTCATTTTTAGTGGTAAATTTGTCAATTGGATGTCAAAAATGTATTTTTCAATGGTTTTATATGAAAATATTTTTATGGGTCAGACTTGAGGTTTTGTTGATCCTAACTTTCCTCACCATATTTGCCATTTGCATAAAGTAATATATGGTCTTCGATAGGCATCAAGAGCTTGGTACTCATGTTCCTCTCAGTTTCTTGCTTTACAAGGTTTTACAATGTGCCACACGGATAACTCATTCTTTGTTCGTCATGCCCTGTAGTTGATCACTATTCTTCTAGTATATGTCGTTGATATTTTCCTCACTAGAAATGATGCTATGTTCATTCATTATCTCTGCTAACACTTAACGAAACTAAATACAAACTTTGATATGTACAGTTTTAATCATCTGTCTCACTTTCTAGGTATTGATTTCATTTATCATGATTTTTGTGTTTTCTTTTACAAGAGGGATGTGCTAAATCTATACTCCACAAAACTGAAATGTTAGCTTGCAAACCATGCTCCACACCCATTTCCACCAAAAAAAGATCTCGTATACAATTGATGATCCACCCTTTTAAGATGCTACATTCCATAGAAGTATCATTGGTGGCCTCCAATATCTAACAATTACATTGCCTGACTTAAATTTTGCTATTTAACTGTGTTTGTCAATACATGTACAATCCAAGACAAACACATTTTCAAGCTGAGAAAAGAATATTATGGTATCACTAAAGAGTTCTGTATTTATTTTAGAAACAATTCCATTGTATGGTTTGCCAAGCAACAGCCTACAGTTTCAATATCTTCAACTGAGGCTGAGTATTGATCCTTAAAATCTATAGCCACAAAAATAGCTTCGCTTTGGATGCTCTTACAAGAACACAAGATACCATTTCCAGATATTCCAGTCATTTGGTGTGACATTTTGTCTTCTATTTCTTTAGCATCAAATAATGTTTTTCATGCTCGAACAAAACACATTGAATTGGACTATCACTTCTATTCGTGAAAAGTTTATTAAAAAATAACTACGAATTCATTATATTTCTTTTCAAGACTAGCATGTGGATATATTTACAAAACCATTGCCATCCCACAATATTCAGTAGTTAAGTTTGTTAAAGGAGGTTAGGCAATTAGATATTGTTGAGATTGTTTGTAACCCTATTAAGCCTGTTGTAATAACTCACAGTTAACCAATTGTAACTCCTCTAAAAGATTATAACTAAAGATGGAGATCTTAAGAGAGGCATTTGGGATTCTATTGAATCAAAGTGTTATCAAAATGTACAATGCTTGAGTAGTTACATACAATTTTTTTTTTTTTTTTTGTGACCAAATGTATAGTAAAAAAGTTGTTAGGAATATGGAATCATGAAAAATTGGTTTGAGGATACATTCATGTTTGATGCATATCCATATTTAAAAACCCTAAGGAAAACATTGGTATATCAGTGTATCTCTCCCATACACACATACACATGGATATAACCATATTTACAGTAGGAAAAATATGTATAAAAAATATATGTTGTCTTATATTTTTACCTCATGCTTTATAAATTCAAATGATAAGTCAACAAAGTCATATCTCAATTAATAAGTCTTTTACATGAATCTTGTTATGAAATTCCACTTTAGTTAGGGTTATAGTTAGTTTTGGCTTTTTATTGTTCTTTTAATACCTTCAACTTGTACCATCTCATTCTTTATTGGTGCAATCATTGATCTTAATAATTATTGTAAAATGTGCCTGACTCCTTTGTGTTGAGGACTTGACCTTGGTCACTTGTTACAAGTGTGAATTTTATGAAAAATAATTACAACATTTTAGTCGAGTTTCTTTGATAGAATAAAAAGATCATCCAAGGCCTAGGAATATTGAACCAACAACATACAAAACATTAGCAGGCCACTTCCTGCCAGAAACACATCTAGGCTACCAAATGATTCTCTTCATTTGCTTCTTTCAAGACATGCGATGGAGCAAAAAGAATGTCTCTTAAAGCCTTTAAAGCCCAAAGATTTCTTTTAAGGTTGTCATCTAAACCCTTAAGAGGGTAAAAAAGAATCAAAAGATTGTTTTGTATTTTTTATTCTCTGGATCAACTTATAGGTTTTTTTTAATATTTTGGGTGAAAAGAAAAAGGGGTTTGAATTTTATTCGAAAACTCAAAACTCATTTCATTATTGAAACATGTCAATCAGATTATTAACAGGATTGAGCCATCAACCCATCATTATTTGGATTTGAACATTTTTTTTTTATAAAAAAAAACAACAAATTGAGTAGTATCTAAACACTTGTAATTATTTATGTTGCTATTAGTCCAAACTTATCATAATAAGTGAACTAGATTAGGGGTGTCAATTGGGGCGGGTTGGGCTCGGCCAAGGACAACCCATGCCCAGCCCGAATTAAAATGCTTGGACCCAAGCTCAACTCAAGCCCAAACTCAACCTGTTACCCTTTGCCCAAGCCCAGCCTGATTTAATAACTTAGGCTGTCCCGAAGTTAACAAATTGATAGAAATTTAAATTAAATTGGGGTTCATGGGCTTTAAAAAATATATTTATGAAAAATATTGAATTGACTTGGGTCCCATGGGTTTTAAAAATAAATTTATAAAATAAATCATTTAGAATTTATATACTTCAAGATAGGCTTTAAGCCAAGGTCATTCAAATAAAAAAAAAATGGTCTCACTAATTTTGAACCAGCCTTCGAACCTCTTATTAAATACAAACTTTGGATTGAATTAGACCAGTTTCAGGCTAAAAAAGCTTGGACCCATACTCAGCCCAAAAATCACTTTGGGCTTAGTAGTTGGCCC
>JAOXJP010130229.1:0-13619 GCA_025762735.1 Platanus orientalis | reverse complement strand
TTAAACGGTTAGGATACGGTATAGTTTTATAATATCCATTAGAATAGGATACAGAAGCGGATATGCTCATATCCGGTTCGTTTGCAGCCCTAATCTTGAAAAACGGACTCAAACAGTGACTCCTCTCTAAGAGAAGCCAGCCAAGTACTGCAATTACCGATGTCCGTGGCAATGGAACATTGACTAAGGGTAATAATATTGAAAATGCAGCAATCAGTAGGCATCATCTTGTTATTTTTTGGAGCTTAATAATGTTTAAAATATTTTTTAATTATTTGATTTAGCAAATATTAAAAAATTAAAAAGAATACCACAATGAGATCCATTGTACCCGCTGTAATGGTTAATACCAATCAAGGTTGTCCACCGTTATAACGGTTATACTGAGTGTTACAAACTTGTTTGAAACCACACTTGGACTTGAGCTTTTATAAGAGAAGGGCCTGCCCAAACTCAAAGCCTATGTTTACATACGACAAACTAGATGAAGTAGATGACTTGATCAATAAAGTTTATCCCATTCATAACGCAGAGGACTTAGGCTTTTCATATTGTAGAGGGTATTTAGACCAGCCAATGCCCCTTTACTGTTGAATTCGGTAGCAATTCTAGATGTCAAATCACTTCCAAAAGCTGTCAAGTTTAATAAACTCAATAATATAATAGAGTAGATTTTAGGGTCTTTAAGTTGTAGCTGTGTCATTGGTCTTTCCTTCTTCAAGCTGCCTATATACTCCCTATCTAAGGGAATCAAGGCAGATGTAGTTCTATCGGAATGATCTAATTCATGGAGGTGTCGTTATCACATTTCTTAAGGATAGTTAAGGCCTCCCACTTGAATGTGTAAGGGACAGTAAGCCTGCTAATCTCGGGATACAACCAAGCTTAGACCATGTCTTATCTCTCAACGAGGTGTACTCCCTAGAGAGACCATAATACCTCCCATACAACTTATTGCCCTTAGTGGTCGGGTACACCTAAAATCAAATAACAAAAACTTTTCTAAATTTTAACAAAATTTTGTTAGAGTTTCCTTTAGGAAGGTGAACATCATATGTCAAAACTAAGTCACTAAGACAAGGTTTGCACACCTTCACCACAATGTATGTTTTCAAAAGAACCACTGATTTTGTGGAAGATTTGGAGCCTATGGATTCTAGTTGGTCCCTTTGCAAAAGGCAGCAAACCCATATGCTAGACAGACTCTCGGTCTAATGGCAAGATAAGAGAAAGAGAGAGAAAAAAAGCTGGTCATTATGCAGATAGACCCACGGTCAAAGGCCTTCTTCTCTTCTTCCTTTTCCTTTTCTCTCTTCTCTGGCTCCCAATTGTTCCCCTTCTCTTCTCTACTAAAATCAGTTTTAACCCATGTAATGGGCTTTATATACAGTCTCAACTACTGTCCTTACATGTCCATTTTCTGGTAGACAGCAATTACCCAAGTCTATTGCGAAGGGCCTAACTTGCTTCACAAGCTTCATTCTGGGTCAATTAGGCCTCTTGCAAAGAACCCCAATCCTTCACAACCCAACACCTTCATAGGCCAATTCCCTTTGTGGGCCTTGTCCCTCGTAGGCCTTCTTCACGATGGCACTCTCTTTGTAGTGTATCTTCTTCATGGTACGCTATCTTCGTGAGGTCCATCCCTTCGCAGTCTACTTCCTTCACAATGTACCCATCTTTGCGAGGTGGTTCACTCACTGCCTTGGTTTCCTTCATGGTTCAATCTTTTTATGAACAACCCAAGGTCTAATCTGAACCATTGAAAAGAAATATTGTGACCCTAATATGACTCGCAATGATGCACACGGGTGAAGTGCAAAGTGAGGCTCAAGCACCTATGCCCTTATCCTCACCCGTACTCGTATGCGTGCACATGTGTGTAAAGTGTCATGCACCTTGCTACACCGTAGCAACCAACAGGAGAGAGAGGGCTCTCAAAATACATAAGGTAGTGGGATAATAGTTACTTATAAACAGTTTTCTTTTTCTTTTCATTTTCGATGTGGGACTCAACCAAAACATGGTTTTGAAAACATAAAATGAAAATGGTAACCAAAGAATAACTTTAATGCCTATCCTTTTCAACAATCCCCCACTTGTTTTTAAAATTTTTTAGAACAAGTATTATGGGCAACAAGTGAGGTCACTGTGCATCAGTACATGGTGGATGTCTTTGGAACCAGCACCTTGCATAACAGACTATTGTTTGTCTGACAATATAGTGGAGTACCTTGGAACTGGTATCTCTTTTGACAAACTAGTTCATTACACGCTCAGTCCTCTAGAGAGGGTTTATACATCTTATGGTCGATATTTTAAAGTTTGTGCTCATCATAGATTTACTGACCTTGATCTCATAGGAAGTGTCTAGCTTTTACCCCCAAAAATGTGAATATCTTATTTGGTATCAAAGTACTAGACTTTGGGTAATGAGGAACTCTTTTGAGAACCATTAAGAGCGTGTTTCAACTCCACTAAGGTATGTTTCAACCAAACTAGGGCATTTTCATCCCATATAAGATATGTTTCAACTCATAAGAGCATATTTCAGCTCAACTAAAGTATGTTTTAACTCATCCAAAGCATGTTTTAGCTCAACACGAGTGTTATTTCAACCTAACCTGAGTCTTCACAAAACTCATTACCAGAAATCGATTGTAGCCCCAGACTTGCCATCTTACTAGATTCTCAACCTTCCATTTACAGTCTCAGACTAGAGGCTTAAGGCACTACTCCACAATATTTTCTTTTATGGTAATGCCTTAGAAATGGATTATAGTCACTAAAATAATGGTTGTGCTTCCTAGTAGTACTGACTCGTTTACCCATTGAACCTTCAAGTAGCTCAAGTTAGTTTCCCATTGAACTTAAGATAGCCAGATTGGGTATCCATCAGCATCAACTTCTAGGTTTATCTGATCCTTTCAACATTCAGAGATTAAAATCTCTAAGGACTTTTCACATAGCAGGTTAACCATCATAGATGGTTCTACACTTCAGATAGTCCTAGGATTATCGTGTAGGAACCCTTCCAACATGCATATCTTTTAGATAAAGTCTAAATTACTTATTATGTAATTTTATAATATTTTTGTCCATCAAGTGCTTCCACTTGTATTTCCTTAGCAAGTGTCCTTTAGGTGTACAAACCTGAATTTTTAAAGAAAAGTGTCCCATAAGTACTCAACCTAAATAAAGTACATTATATATATCATGTGCTTCAAACACACTATCCTGGTTCACTAGACATCAAGTCATCTCTTAGTTACAAACTTAGTTTCACTTGATAACGTACACAAACATGACACTGCTACCGTCATATCATAATCTAAACGTATTGAATGGTCAATGTGTTAGGACCATGGCATTGCTATCTTAGCTGAAAACCAATTGGTGTCTAAAAAGGGACGTAACTAATTTGTATACGCATGGCAGCCCAAAACCCCATGTTTATTACGTTCTATAGGGGGCTTCGTAGTGTAAATGTGATACACCGGCAAGCTGGGCTGTTAAGCACCAATGCCATGTATGAGGCCCCATAACCCCACAGGTAATAGCGAGTATCTAAGGGAAATCGTTGGCCAAAAAAGGCCAAACAATCCCCCCTATCGACACCTGGGGGACTTGAACTTGCAACCTCGCTCTGATACCACTTGTTAGGATCGTGGTGCTACCATCTTAGTTGAAAACCAATTGATGTCTAGAAAGGGAGACAACTAACCCTTATACGCATGGCAGCGCAAAGCTCTACATTTATAACGTGTTGCGGGTGGGCTTGAAGGGCTTCAGAGTGTGCACGTGACACATCAGCAGGCTAGGCTATCAAGCACCGATGCCACGTATGAGGCCCTATAACCCCACACATGACAGTGAATCCATAAAGGAGATCATTGGCCAAAAAAGCCCAATACAATGCTCACAAGCATATATATTAGTTCATCCACTAATATCACCATTCCTTACCACATGTCTCTAACAAATTTTTGGCTATGATTCCCAAGGGATAAACCAACACATTGCTTTTGGATTTCATGGAGCTTCCCTCCTATCCTAGCAGTCATTGATTTAGATTTAACTAAACCCTTATAACAGGAAATTTTTTGTGTTCCTAGACACCAACATATCCATTCTAGATGGATATCATGGTTCCTTGTATCCTAGATACATTTGAACCAAACTTCTAACAATTTAATGTCATTCGCTTGTTCACCTCATGTATCTACTCTACAACCTCTTCCAAGGCCTTTTTGGACTCACATAGTCTATGGCTCACTAATGACCATTCGTAATGGAGTTTTTAGATACTGAGACCTCAATCAGCCAATTGTTGATATTCATATTAACTTTTGGTAATATCACATGTTTTATTGCTAAGACATACTCAATCATGTCGAGTTTTACTCTAAGAGTCAACACTTAATATTTTGAATTGTGTACATCAATCCATTCTATCCCATAGAAAAACTTGCTCTACAGAAGTTAATGACAACCCTAACTCTTTCATGTTAGTACTTGACTAACCAACTCTCGTGTCATAGACACTACACCACATACAACTCTCACTAGTCTTTTCAGACAGACATGACTTTACTTATATTCCAAATATATTGTCATTGAGAGTACCACAACACATCATGGCATGATTCTATGTTCTACCTATTTCATTCAAGGATTTCAAAACATGTTCACATCATTTCCATGCATGACACTCTTCTGATTACCACATGTGATAGTTTTCTCAAGCTTATTCTATTAAGAAAAACTTCTTAACTCATCTGATTGAATAATCAGAATTTTTTACACGGTTAGAAATACCATGTGATAGATTTTACTAAATATAGGGCATCTATCATAGAACTAAGTTGTTTTGTCTAATAAAGATGACAACGATGATCAATTAGTCAATAGAGAACATATTTATCTGTCACACCATCAGAACTGAGTTTCATATGAAATCTCTCTTTATCTTGATTGGTACATGCCCTATTAGGAAAATCCACCACACCCTTCTTAGTACAATCCATACCATCTACCGTCACACACACACACACACACACACATATATAGATATATATTAGTTTAACAAATAAATAAGAAAAAAACTATTATGGGCATAATATAAGAATGATAATTTGGTAAATCATTATAGGAGAGAAATAATGATGGAATCATTTCTCTCCTACCTAGTCTTGTCTTGTCTTTTGTTTAGAAGGCAACACAAAGCTAGGCCCTAAGACGCTCTCTATGCAAGAGCCAATTCCAATTCACCATTATATATGTTATTTATCTCTCACGAGGAGAGGACATTTAGGTAAAAAACATCATTGTCTAGATGCTTCGAAGAAATCAAAAGCCCTAATTTTTTAGCTCAGTTAGTTGAAGAGAGAAGAAAACTGAGAGAGAGAGAGACTGACTAGAGGTCTCAGCTATAGAGCTCAGTGATGAGACAACCAAGAAAGAACCTGTGCTTCATGCAAGTTTCACCATCAGTTTCGATGTTTCCATAGCAGCAATAGGGTCTCTTAAGAGAAACTTACCCAAGTTAATCAACGGGAATGGTCGGTTCTTTTACTTAGGTTCTCTTTGTCAAACTACACAACTTGCATGTGTAGGTTGGACTGGTATTAAATAGTTTCTACTTAATGTCAACAATGAAGAGGAAGCCATTTGTGTGAATCCGCTAAAAAATCTTACAAATCTATTCAAAGCCTACAAACGTCGTTGTCATAGAAGAGTGTGAGAAGCTTCGACAACCCCTCAAAATATGTGTCACCACTCAAAATCTTAATTTTCTTGTAGAAAGTTTAATATGATATATTCAAATTTGTATCCCAAATTCGTTTAAATAAATGAATACGAATACAGATACTATTTTTAAATATTTGCATATATTTGAATTCGCATCCGATATTCGATTAACTAAACAAATACGAATATAAATGCATCTATATCTGATTTGAATTCGCTTCATTTACAGCCCTACATATATATAGAGATAACATGCTTTTATTTCAGTTGGATTTGGTTTCGACATTCCCAAACATGACCAAATTCAATCATTGCCACCCATGCAGTTGAATTCAAGAGAATGTTAATCAGATTTGACGTTAGATAAATCTGATGAATGATTTGCTAATATTGTGACCCTGATAATCATTGAACAAGGGACTCATCATCAAAAAGGGGTTCCTTCAATAATCATTGATTTTTTTTTCTTTTTCTTATGAAAAAAAAATGACTCCAAAGCCTGGCAATTTGAACAAGGGAGTATTGGAATATGTTGGTGATTCTACCCATGAATCATTGGTTGTCCTCACGTATCTTCACTATCACCCCTCTAATCACCTCGAATATAAAAGAGGAAAAAGGAAATCAAGTTAGCAGAGTCTTTAAATTATAGAAGGCATGGAAAATATTCTTTTAAAGTTAGATAGAACCATAAGGCAATTCTAACCTTCTCACTCATTTTTATTTTCTTTATTTATTCAATTATTCTTTAACGCCTTTTCCATCGGTTCATGCATGACTCTCACTGTCATTTCTCAACTTAATAACATGACTTTCTGTCCAGGTAGGCCCGTGGCCATTAGTACTTGTATACCAATACAAAGTGTGCTATGGTAAAAATAAAGGATATTATCTACTGTATATTTATTATTATTATTATTATTATTATTATAACACCATCCTTTAACCCGTATATTTAGGGAAACACCCTTTGTTAGCCATTATGTCACACACTGATTGGTACTGGCATGATATATATCTTCAATTAGGCTGATAATCAAACTCTGTTGGATTCTATCTTCTAAGATTCAAAGCCAATTGATTTAAGTTTACTACACCCGCGAGTCAATTCGTGAAAGGAAGTTTAATTAGACGGCCCTGCCTCATGACATGATATTGCAAGGATAGCCTATTCCGAAGTCTATAGACCACAAATTAAATGAAGTAGGTAACTTGATCTTTTCATCGATAGCTGATTTCAAATGCAGAAAGTCTTGGCTTCTCATAATGGTGTTAGCTCTTTCTGAATGCAAAAAGTCTTGGCTTCTCATAATGGTATCGCTTCCGTTCTTGTTGGCTAGCAATAGGAGGTTGACATGTCATCTTCATTATGTTCATTTGTGAAGAGGTCTTCATCTTCATCAAGCCAACGATTGTATTCAACAACTCCATATAGCTAATGTACCACTTCGTCCCACATGGCCATAATTTAGATGAAGAAGATAACATGATCTTCTCAAGGTAGCGGTTCATTCCATGCGCAAATGACTGAGATTTGAAATAGGAGACATCCTAGCGTCTTCATTGAGTTCCTTTTGATCATTCGTTATGAAGTTTCCTCAAACCAATGGTTTATCTACCACTTGGTCAATAATGGTTTATATAGCAACTTTAGTCAGAGCCATTTACAATTTCCAAATCAACCCTTCCACTCAAGTCTACAAGCTCAATTCCACCCCACTTTTATGTTGTACTTGTAAATAAAATTAATAGAGATGTCATTATTGCATTTCTTGAAGATAGTCAAGGCCTCCCACAAGATTATTCAAGAGAGTGTTCCAAGCTACTCTGTTATACAACTAAGCTTGAAATCAATTCCTGTCTCTCAAAGGGCTTGTACTATACGGCAAAGACATTCGATACCTCCCATAATAACGTATTCTCCTTTATAGAGTCATGTGTTCATAATGTTCTTTAAAGCTTGTCCAACTTTTCCAAACATTTCAACAGTGTCCCCTTATAAAGTAGATAAATATAAGTGAGAACTAAGACAAGAAGACCATGGTAACACCATTAACCGAGTGGAGATTCACCAGTGTGAACACACTTGGTTGAGGTGTTTTTTCAACCCACCCAAGGATACCTAGTAGTTTTCAAGGGAGATGCTGATCCAAGAGCTGTAGAGACTTGTATTTTTCAACACATATCCAAAAAAGGAAAAGAAAAGAGACGGAGGGAAGCCTCTGTCACCACTGCCTCCTTCTTCTTCTTCCTTTTCTTCTTCTTTTCCTCTAGGGTTCTCTTCTTTGTTAGCAGACCGATCAATGGTTTGGTCGCCCACTTTGGAGCTCAGGTGCTCCTTTTATAGTGGAGATGGGTTCCCACCCACTCCATCAAATCCCCATATGTGCCAACTTCTTATTGGACTTCAGTTAGCCCAAATATGGGCGACTAGGCCTTTTTCAGGAATGGCATGGTCCTTTCTTGTGTCACACGCAACATTACATCCGTTTTGGGCCATTGTTACTAAGCCCAACCTGCGAAGAACGTAGTCAGTCACACGCAAGTCAGTCGCACCAATGAGTCTTAGTCACTGCTTTTGGTGAATTGGGGCGACTGGACTCAATCGTGTGCCATGTAGTCATGCATAGTTTAATCACATCCTGGCCTAGAGACACTTAGTCATGGCCTGACTCAGGTTTTAGTCACACTCATGTCAGTCACACCACTTATACCTGGTTCAATTGCGGCTCCAAGTCAGTCACACACCAGTCCAAGTATAAACATTTTAGACATGACTAACTCTGTTCCATGAGAACCCATTTGGGATGTCAAAAATAAATTTGTGATCCTAATGCAACTTGTGACGATGTGCACTTTTGAAGTTCAAAGTACGCCTCAAACACCCTTATGCTTAAGCCATTTTCACACACCCGCACCCATACCCATGCCCATGCTGGAGTCCATGCTCATGCACACATGTGTGTGCCTATGCGTATGCATAAGGTGCCATGCACCTCACTACAGCAGCCAAGAGAGAATTTATGCTCTCTCAAAATACACAAGAAGTGAGGAGAGTTGAACTTATATAAGTTTTAGTTCCTGCCGATGTGGGACTAAACTTATGTGAGAAATTTTTTGAAAATAACATTGAAAACATTAAATAATGAGCTATTAATGACTTTTAATGGACTTCATTTTTCAACAATCCCCCACTTGCTTTTAAAACTTCAAATAAGTATTTATTGGGTAATAAGCGAGGTCCCCTATACATTAGTGCATGGTAGATGACCCTAGAACTAGCACCTTGTGTAACAAGTCAATGTCCATTTGAGAATATAGTGGAATACCTTAGAACTAGTATTACATTTTATAGACACAACTTGTTACATGTATAGTCTTCTTAAGAGGGTTTATAATACATGAAGCTTAACACTTTAAAGTTTGCTTTATCCCAGGATTATTGAGCTCTAGATATCTCCTAAATCTCATAGGAGGTGATCAGCTTCCACACTCAGAAATGTGTTTCTTGTTTGGCATTAATGACTCAGGTTTAAGGAACTATTTCGAGAATCATCTAGAGCATGTTTTAGCTATACTAGGGTATGTTTCAACCCAACTAGGGTATGTTTTGGCCCAGTTAAAGTATGTTTCAAATCATCCTGAGTATGTTTCAAGTCAAGACAGGTATCATTTCAACCCAACCTAGAGTCTGTTAGAATTGATCATTAAAAGAACCTAGTTCTCATCCTCTCATATGCAGTTCCTTACTATAGGCTTAAGCACTACTCATTTATAGGATAAACAATTATAAGATTGTCATAAGAATAAACTTATTTCATTAAAAAAACATTTGCACTTTTTTAGAAATACATGACTTATTTGTCCATTGAATCTTTGAGCAATTAGGTTAGTTTCCAATTGAACCTGAACAACCAGGTTGGATGTCCACCAGTACAATCTTATAGGCTTAATAGTCTCATTCCCTTCAATGTTTTGAAGGTTAATACTTTCCTAAGGCCTTGAAAGTCTAGTAAAGTTCCTAAAGGAGGGGTGAATAGGATAATTCAATTTTAATTCCCTTTTTCTTGATTTACTTAATCTTGTTTAACTTTGGCGAAGTTCTTTTGATAAGTAAATTAAATATCTATGAACCTATCATAGACCATGAGGTTCCATCATACACTATAATGTTACCTATAGCAGAGCGGGAACATGGCTGATAGATTCCCTATACTTTATTCTATAAGTCCTTTTAGTTCCAAGCATTATGTTCATAAGTACAATGGATAATCAATTGATATAATAAAATAAATGTAATGATCTCGTGATAAACATCAAACACACAACACGATAAATTTATAGTGGTTCGAATAAGGCCTACGTCCACTTTCAAAAGCTCACATTGAGTTATATAATTTTATTAAGATTGAATCAATTACAATCAAGGTTAAAATTAAATAAAGCCTATCTACTACACTCAGTGTCTCCAGAGAGTGTGGTCTATACTTTTAGTGTCTCTGACGGGAAGGGTCTACACCTTCAATGAGGTGCTTAGGTCTACACTACCGGTGTCTTCGATGGTAGTGCCAAACTCTCGGTGTCTCCAGCGAGAGTAATCACAAGTAAATATTAAATAAACTTAGTATAACATACCTCTTTGAAGGTTGATGATGCTTATACACATAGTGTGAGATCGCTCATTTTGAGCAAGATGTAACTTTCGAATTCCGTTCAAGTTTCTGATGGAAAAACTCTTGACGTCGCCTCTTAAAGATATGCCTTAGCAAGAGCAAAGAGGCGGCTTTAAATCGGTCTCTCTCCCATTTTAGTTTAGGAAGTTATGAACACTTTTATGGAGACTGAAATCTCTCTCAGAGCTTTTGAGAAGATTAGAGCAACGTATTTCTTCAAACATATTCGAAAGAGTTCTCTCTTGCTTTTCGGCGCTCACCCTAATTTATAAAAGGCTTAGGACCTGTTGTCCATTGGATGGGAATCATCTTTAATGGTTCTTTTAGATTTACATTCATTATTTTCCATTTCTACAAGATTTTATAGCCTTTATACTCATTTCTGGCGAGTTCTATCACTTTTGATCGATCTTGGATCGATCCAAAAGTGTTGATATCTCAAAAAAAAAAAAAAAAACACACCTGAGAACCTCTAGTTCAATCCTAGAGCAATCCAAATTAGTTTGGATCGAACCAAAATGTTTGGATCAATCTTACTGTTCTATAAAGCCCAAAAACTGTATTTGGAGGGCTTTAATGACTTTGAGATTGTTCCTCCATGGTCCAAGAAGGTTCATAGGTCTTCAAACCCCTTCCTTGGACCTTCAACTCACTTACCTTACCTATTTTACCTTTTGATCTTGAAATGGTTTGTGAATGCTTTGCGGTGTCTGTGGGATTCTGACTAGCTTTCCATAAGATCTTCTTGAGATAGTTCTTCTTGCAACTTACAATTACGACTCTCTTAGACTGTGACATGAGTTTACACACATCCTAGTCTATACATTGCTCTATATTTTATAGTTAATGGAATTTATAACACTTTACATTAACAATCTCCCTTTTAGGAATTCCATGACAAAACTTAAAATACAAGACTTAAATACAAAACTCAAGTTTCAAAGACTCTATAAATTATCAGTAGCCATGTGTCTTTGAGCGATGTCATCTTAGCTCTCCCCCTTGATATATGCTTGATCTTTGCATTGTGTTTCTTCTTTTGCATTGTGCTTGAGTTTGAAAACTCATTTGACAGACAAAACACCTTTCTCAAGCCAAGATTAGTTCAGTCAAAAGATATAGAGTATACGCATGCAAGTAGGCATATAGATATGCATTAAAAATGACAAAATGCATATGTTGTTGAAATAACCATGGGATTTTTTTATGTATTGAATACATGTTTGTTTAACATGTTTAGGCTCTTTAAGTAACAAATTTCAATGTTGGTTTGCTCCCCCTCACATCAACATTTTAAGGATGTCTGTTACAATGCGAGGCTCAGGAGCTCGTGAGTGATCAACTATACCTTTAATGTCAACAAGCCTCCTATCCATGCTATCTACCTTCTGGCCTAAGTGCTCAAAACACTAAAAAATTAGGCCAACGTTGTGGTGAATGTCCTGAATCAGTGTGGAGAGGACTAGGGATACTCTAGGGATGAGAGCCCGAATTGTAGGAGCTAAGGGATCTATCTCAGCAACCAGTGGGGAAAACTCCACTAACGTAGAAGGAACCTCTGTAGGTGTAGGTATAGGTGTCAGGACAGTCTGTGCTGCCTCTTCAGTTGCCTAAGTTGCTTGTGTTGCAGTCTACGTTTGTCCTTCTATCCTCTTGATGGTAGCATCATCAATCGGAAGGCCCTGTGGTAGAGTCACAACATCCTTTAGGAATGAGATGCTGCACTACTCTAGAATCTGAGTGACTAGCACTCCAAATGGTAGACCCCTCTTCGCCCCTGAGTCGATTGAGGCCTGCAGTATCACCTGGCACATGATGGCAGAGACATCTATCGACTTGCCCTCCATCAAACTCACAACCAGGTGAACCATGTCGTCTGACATGTTGGTCTTATGGGTTGTTTGAAGAAGGTTGTGCATCAGGATCATGTTGAGAACCCTAGCCACCATGCAACATTCAGCGTTGGTAAGAGTTGCTGTAACACCCCAAAATTCCATCATTAGATAAGACTTTGAAGTGTTAATATCTTTACACTTTTCTTCTTCTTTCCCTTACTCAAGATCCTTTGCAGTGGAATATTATAAAAGGGTCCTTAATTATTTTTTTTAGTTCTTACATTTACTTAGCTCATTCATTGTCATTCGTACTTGTAATTAAAATCATCTTATAATCCAAACCATTACCATGTGTAGTGGAATTTAACTTTAAATCCTTAACATCATAATGGAATAAAACTAACCATTTAAAATAAAATGTTTTCAATTAACTTCTCAGAATCAAGTTTAATATCAAACTCTCCTAAACATATAAATCCCCCAACATGGGTCCATAAACATAACTTGAAATAAAAAGTCTAAACATATAATTGAAAAACAAATAACATAAAATGAATCCTCTAATCCATCTTCTCTTTGTATTATGTCATGTCTCATAGTGCTCCATGGGCTCACTTGCTAATAATATATATAAAGAGCTAATCTGAAAAAAAAAACAACATTATAGATGGGTGAGTCCATTGCTCGCAGGTAATAATATAAAGGCTACAACAGAATATGAGTCAAGGCTTATCACGAATATTTTTCAAAACAAACTTTACCTACTTTATTGAAAACATAATTAAACAGAGATTTTTCTAATATTCTGAAAACTCTTTATGTAAATTCACATTTTCTTATGCAATAACTTTTATAATCAAAATTTATCTTATTTATCTTTATTCTTATCTTATGCTCTTACTTGTACAAATATAAACTTTAAACTTATACTTATTACACAATTTATCATACCTATACCAATTTTACCTATGAAACTTCTAAAGTCCAAACACTTCTTTCATCTATATTCCTCTTAAGATCTTTAAACCACTAATTTTTACTTGCACTTTACCATCTAAGGATCTCTTCACACAATTATCTAATCCACTCATCTACCATCTCCAATGTACTTCTTAAAACATACACTTCTACATTTTAAAGACATTCAGGACATAGTGGTTATCTCACATACAAAACCTGTGAGTAGCTCTCTGTCTCAAATACAAAACCTCTGATGAGGTCTCTGAATGGTTCTCACATACAAAACCTGTGAGTAGGTCTCTATCTCAGATATAAAACCTCTGATGGGGTCTCTATCTCAGATACAAAACCTCTAAGGGGGTCTCTGAATGGTTCTCACATACAAAACCTGTGAGTAGGT
>JAOXJP010130208.1:0-13620 GCA_025762735.1 Platanus orientalis | reverse complement strand
TTATCGATGTTTTTGTCAAAATTTGGGGTTTCGGGTTCGATCATTCGATCTGGCTCAAATCTCCATTTTCAAACGAAATAGACTCAAATGAAGTCTTAGATTTAGTCTCTATAAGCTAAATGAAACAAGAAATTGAAGAGAAAAAAAAAAAAGATTTTTTAGGTTTTTGGTGACTTGCGTTATGGGAGTGGTTGTTTGTGAGACACGCTAATTTTAGCAAAAAATAGCCATTTTGGATATATTATCGCGAGATGCATGTGCGATACGCGATACGTCTCGCGATAACCTGTCCAAATCATGAGATTTCGCTGTACATGGAGATATTGTGTCGCACACCTACGGTACCGTATCGTGCAAGATGTTGAACTATTGTTTTAACACTAGAAATCTACAATTCCCCCTAAATGTATGACAAACATCATAACAGAGAAAAAATATAATTCCAAGATTAACCCAAATTAAATAAGAAGAAAAAAAATACATATATTTACTAAAACATCTCTTGTCAGACATCGAGATACTGGATTTGTAAATCTTGGGAAATGATTTGAAATCCACCATAACATGGAGTTGGGCCCAGCCATTAGTGGGTTTCACCTAAAGGGATCTTTAAGTCCAAACCAACATGATCTTCACACAATGGCAATGGCACTTGTTCAGCACAGCCCAATGCCAACATGAAGCCCCACACGTGACACATTATAGCAATATCCCAAGCATATATACTAAAGGGTTCATATCTAAAAGATGTTCATAGAAAGCCACAACTACTATTCACATTACAAAACGTTGGAAAGCTTGGGACCCTTACATTAAAAGAGATTTTTCACAGAGGTTCACACACATGGCAGCCGCGATCTATGGTTTCACTTCTTCCTCACTTATAACATGTAACACTACTTGTTGACTAGCCCCACTTCTCACTCGTTATCCCCATAAGGATTTGGCGCAACTCCTTAAAAAATGCTTAAGGTCCGCCCTGTATCATGGGCAGACACATCAGTTCTGAAAAGTGATAAGCACCCCCCCCCAAAAAAAAAAAGTGTAAATCACTTTTTCGGCACTGTTGTTTCCATCTCTGATGCAGGGCAGACCTTAGACGTTTTTTAAGGGGTCGTCCCAAATCCTAGCCGTTGTTATGATTAGCCCCACTGGCCACCACTTGTAAGAAATTTTCTCAACAAGAAAGAAAAAAAAGGCAGTCATTAATAAGTCTTACTTCCATGCAACCTAAGCACATGAATCTTATTGTAGCAAGGTACGAAATCCACTCAGCTCTCACTTATGAATTAGGTAGAAGCACTCGTGATGTGACAAATATGACCCTAGATATAATAGAATAGAATGAGATAGAATATGACTTGGGTGGCCGATCACACGTAGTTTGGATAAGGCATTGTTAAGTTGATTTGAGTTGAATTGTGATATGCTCACATAAAACCATCTGATAATTAGGAAAAATAGTGAGTCCCTTTTTATATCAAATGATAAGAATGAAAAAGTCTTTGCTAATCGCTGGCTTTCTGAGATTCAAATCAAAGGCAAGCAAAAAGGTCAATGTTATTTCAGAAATCTAACACAATTTATGTAATTTTCTGTAAGATTATCATAACCCCACTTCTATTGAAGTTATTATTTTTCTATTTCTTTTCTTTCCACAAAGCTTATATCTATAAACATAGAAACAAAACCATAAACCTCTGTTACATCCAACCAAACTCTGGAGAATCCCTGCATCATGAATGCTGTGGAGTTAGAGGGCTTAGTCAAATATCATTTCTCCTACAAAAAGATGGGCCGGGTAAGTTTTCCCATCTCACTGACTCAACCATATTTTTTCTTAGAGAGAGAGAGAGAGAGAGAGAGGCCTTTTCAAGATGTAAAAATTATTTTAAAGATGAAAAATGAGAGGTCTCTATCAAATCCATCCTAACAAATTCCAGTGCCAAGTAACTTGTGTCAACCCATTATTGTTAGCAGATTTCTCATTATTGGGGTTAAGTGGACTATTCTAAATTTCTAATAGACAAGTTAAGTTAGCCCATGGGAAGTTTTTCATTTGGGAAAGACAACGAGCCCAAAACAATCTTCATTTTTTAACAGCCAAGATCCAAATATCCCAACACAAAAAACAAGAAAAGAATCCAAAAAACATAAATGACCCCAAGGGAAGCTTCATAGAAGCCAAACACTGGAGAAACTAGGCAAACTCCCATAATACAAAATTTTGCAGACGTCTTGTCACATCTCTCCAAAGACACCTTCCTAGAAACCGCTTAATAAAAAGGATATTAAAAAGAGGATAGGTGACCATAGTGCCAAAATCATAAATGATTGGAGCCTCTAAGAATCACATTCCTTACAAGGGCCCACCAAATCATCGATCAAGACCGTCCATTAAGAATATTACCCCATGGGTAACCATGGCCCAAAAATTATGGGTCAACCCTGTAAACCCAAATGCCCAACTTTCTAATGGATGGACTTGTTCCAAATACCAGTGTCCCACATTCAAGAACTTCCAACCCATATGATTTTCCAACACATCTACAGTGTATAGAGCCATGCACCACCACATACTCCCCCTTAGAAAAAGACTCAAACTACATTGGTTCACCCCTTATTTAATGAAGGCTACACCACTCCTTGTGCTCACACTCATAATTTGATTTGGGCTGTGACACAAGAGTCTTCCTGAGCTGGAAAGATGGGTAATGGCCGGAACGCGGCTATAACTCCGGCGACCGAGTACAAGGATTTGTTGCCGGTGATGGCGGAGAAGCTAGATGTGGAGGCCTTTGTGTCGGAACTCTGCGGTGGATTCCGACTTCTGGCGGACCCTGTAAGTAAGTTGATCACTTCGGAGAGCCTTTTGAGGAACTCTGCTCTGCTGGGTATGGAGGGGATGAGCAAAGAGGATTCAGAAGCCATGGTTAGAGAGGGGGATCTTGATGGAGATGGAGCACTCAATGAGATGGAGTTTTGCATCTTAATGGTTAGGCTGAGCCCTGAGATGATGCAGGATGCAGAGACATGGCTGGAGAAGGCTCTTGATCAGGAGTTGGGAAAGTCTTCGGTTTAGTTTTAGTCTTAAGTTGATTGAAAATAATTCATGCGTTTATAATTGTAAGGTGAATGTGTTTGGAAATGCTTTTGAATTTGGATTCTTGATGTCAAGATATGCCTTTCTAATCGTTAGTTGACTCTTAAGATTCTAAAAAAAAAAGTTCCAAACCATAAGATAACTTGTTTCAAGCATCTTAAATGACAAAAGGAATTCTGCGAGACAAAATAGGGATATCCCCTCCCTAAAGCTCCTAGTTCTCACTTCCCCTTCTCATCACATCCAACTCCCACTCTTTCACAACCTGTTTCTTGTTGTTTTTGTTCCAGGAACTGTACATGATACATTTTTTTTTTATGAGTAATGATTAAATTTTATTGAAAGTGAAGAAACAAAATTACAAGATATACAAGCAATATACAAAGAGATCAAGAACCTGTAAGCCCAACCCCCATCTAATAAGTCAATCTGCTTCATTTTGTTTTATGTGTTGGAGGAGTATATCAAGAACCTGCATAGGGTTCCTGATTTCCGGAATATAGTGAGCCAGCTGTACATGATACTTTGCTGCCAAATGTGTCAGGCTTAGCAAACTTTCTTAGTACAGCACAATCTCGCAAAAATCTAACCAGAGCCTTAGAGACAAAATAGTAGCAGTATGCATCTCAACTCTTTACAAAAACTCATTATAATGATATAGTTTGGTACTCCTTTTTCCATCTCTACCAACGATAGTCTGGACGGATTTGTATATTGCCAGCAGTAAGGGGCAAATTATAGGATTTTCATATAAAAGTTGAAGTGCATCTTTTAAGGAATCTGTTGTGACAGAACAGCACAGCGGAACAAACACGGATCGGATTCAAGTATGCAATGAATGGAAACAAAACGAGAAAATAGAAACAGCAAAGAATAATCACACAATAATCACACAAGAGACAATATTTAACATAGTTCGGCAAACCTGTCTACATCCATGGGTGAAGACGATCAATAATTTCACTAATATGGAGAATAAAGAAAGAGTACAAAATGCACAACGGCGAGTTCCCGGACCCTAAGGTGAAACCCTAAGGCAAAACCCAAAAAAGAACTCTCTTCAACACCCAATACATTCTTGCCTCTCCCCAAAGTCTCTCTTTCACATAACAAAAAATCATAAAATAAACCTTATATAGTAAACCCATGAAACTATATTTCCAAAATTAAGTTAAAATCCAAAAATATCTTTACTTTCTAATTTACGGTTTTTTTTTAGGGCACGGCGAATTCAAAACACCGTCTCAACAGAATCATTTTTTTTCTTCTGGTAGGGCCATTTGGACCCACTGCTTCATCTGCAATTGATTGAAGAGGCCATATTATGCCATCTCTCATGTAGATTTTGGACCCTGGTATTGGAAGTTGTTAGGTTGGGTGGTGCATGCCTCAAAAGTAAATTTGAATCCGAGTGTAGAGAGAGAAAGAGGCAGAAAAAGAGAAATCATTTGGTAGGTTTTGGAAAAGAAATGAGTATTGACCTAGTTAAGGATATGTATGATGGAGTGAGAATTAGTGTTAGGATAATCGAGTATGGGGAGACAAACAAGTTTGCAATCACATAAAGCTTGCATCAGAGGTCAACATTGGGTACATATCTTTTTGCCTTAGTTATGGATGAGTTAACTAAGCATATACATGAGGTATCAAGACCCTCTCTTAATTGTTAAACATCTACTAAAGTTCTTCATATTTTAGTGGTCAACACGTGGTGAAAAAAGATTGAAAACCCTAACCTTCACTTTCACTATTATTATTTTTTTGTCACATGTCAACCACTAAAATAGGTAGAACTTTAGCATAAGTTTAAAAACCAGGAGAGGATCACGAGGCTCTAGGAGGAGGTGCCATGGTGTACGCTATGTGTTGATGATGTTGTATTGATTAATAAGACTAGAAAGGAGGTAAATGTCAAGTTAGACTATGAAGGGATGCTTTAAAATCAAATGGTTTTAAGATAAGTTAGAATAAAACACAATATACATGGAATACAAGATTAGCAAAACTAAGAACAGAAATGGGGGAGTAGTTAAGATTGATAACCAAGAGATACCTTGGAGTGACCATTTTCGTTATCTTGACGTCACATGCACGAGGGAGAAATTGTAGATGATGTTGCTCATAGAATTAAAGTAGGATGGTTGAAGTGGAGAGGTACTTCTGGAGTGTTGTGATAAACGAATACTACTAAAATTGAAGATAAAATTTTACAAGACAGTTAAAAGATCAGCCAGCTTTATGGGTTAGAATGTTAGGCAGCCAACAAACAATACATATATATAATGAGTGTGGCTGAAATGAGGATGTTGAGATGGATGATTGGCAAGACTAGAAATGATAGAATCATAAATGAATTTATTTGCAGAAGCCTAGGTATAATACCAATAAATGATAAAATGAGGGAAAGTCAACTAGGATGGTTTTGTCATGTGCAATAAATACCAATGAGTGCACCAGTGAGAAGGAGTGAGACAATACAAGTTGAAGGCACTAGAAGGATAAAATGATGGCCAAAATTGATTGGGGCTGAAGTAGTAAGGAGAGACAGCTTATAATTTAACAGAAGACATGGCCCTAAATAGAGTAGAATGACAGAACAGGATTCATGTACCCAACCCCAAATAGTTGGGATAAGGCTGTTGTTGTTGTTCTATACATCTGAGGATCCCAACACTATCTAAATGGATACCAGTTTGAGCATGGAAAACTTGTTCATTGCACCTGGTTTCTAAGTTATTTTCCTTGATCAAATGGCAGACACCATCCAGTCTAAGCAGTTTCAATGTTTTCCAAGCTCACAGTATAAGGAAAAATGTGAACCCAAGAGATCAATCCAAACCCATATTTAGACCAGGAACATGAGCAAGTATCCTCATCTCGAACCCATAAAAACCAAAGTGAATAGATATACTGATACTTCGGATTCCATCATTTACAAACCTGGAATTTTTTACTTTGAATCATTTGTAAGCAACACATAGACAGCTGCTTCAAGATACATGTCATGTAGAGAGTCCCAGCTAACAACCAATGATCAAAGAAGAACCGAACACAAAGGACTTAACCATCTAAAGTACTAATGAATATATAAACTTTGCGCACAGCAGAAAAGAACTTACCCACGGATCAAAACAAGTTGGACTAAATTCAATGACCACCATCCGCACTATTAACCCTTTCAAATCCACTCACACCTCTCCCTTCAATCTGCCAACTAATTTTCACGTCCTTGACCTCTGGACAGGCAACCAACTGCTAAAGAGACCAAAAAAAAAGGCAATGAACCAACAAAAAAAGCCAAGACAAGCATTTAGGAAACAGCTCACAAAACTAAAATTGAACAAAACAGCCAACATACTAAGAATTTTAAGACTTCCTTATTAACCTTTGGAAATCTACCATAATTGGGACTCTGATTCCTGTCATATGCTGGACCATTGTACGGCCCGTAATCAGGGCTTGGTTGTCCACTGTGGTGCACTGGACTCACTGAATGGCCATATGGGCTATCTCCATACCTCCCATAGCGACCTCTTCTTCTAGGGCTACCATGCCTGTCAACTCTCTCACCATCATCCCTTGCAGCGTACTGAACAGACACCATCCTGTCCAATATCTTGCTGCATTTGGAGAAATGAACAGCTTAAAAATTACTAACATAATATGTTAATACAGACTGCAAGCAGAAAAATGGATAGCGAGGTTACTAACCTCTTGTGCGCGTACTCAAAGGCTTTTGTAGCATCTTCCTGTGTTTCAAAATGCACAAATGCAAAGTTCCTTCTAATCTGCACTTGTAGAACCTTCCCATACAATTCAAAGTGCCTTTCAATGTCACGAGTCCTTGTGTGGATTGGATCAAAGTTGACTACAAAAAGAGTTTTTGTTGGTCTCTGGCTTTCCGTTGACCTTGTCCGTGTAGGCAAGCTGAGATGCTGAAAGAGAACAATGTTCTTATGACAAAGGATATTACAGACTAAAGCCTTTAAAATACAGGTACTATCAATAAGTCACAACACTAAGGCGATGATTATAGATAAAATGCACCACTAAAATCAGTACCAAGCACATCAAACACAGGCAATAAAAAAGAATGCAAAAATGATACAGTTAAAGAAGAAAGGTTACCCTGCCCCACTCAACTGAGAGCCTGCGTCTATTGTAACCAAATCGTGTGTTGTCAAGCCTTCGAATGGCATCTTCAGCATCACGCTCATCATCATAATAAATGAAAGCAAACCCTGCAGCAACATAAAAATAATGAGAGCAAATAGTGGTAACACAAAATGCTGGAGTTTACTTCCTTTAAGCTGTTGGTGGTACCACAGCCAAACAAGGATTTCTTTGCCCTGGTAAGAACAGAAGACTACAACACCTGCAAATAAGATGCCTGATGCACATAAGGATGTCAAATATGGAAAGGCCTTGCATGATGAACTAAATCATGAGGATGGCATAAAAGTTAAATCCAAAGTGTCACAACTGAGAAATCATTGTAGAGCATGCTTCACCATTCACACGGTAAGTGTTCATCAATACGCAATAGTAGGCATGGCATGACTGATTTGGTTCATTCCCCTATGATCAGAAGTAATGGGCATGTCATGATTGATTGGACTAGTGCTTCTATGACCATTCTTGTAGAAAGGCAACTTGAACTGTGTAGGGGTTGAGTGACAGATGATCAAGTGGGAAAAGGCAGAATGATGCCATTTGAGGTGGAAGGAGCTACTGAGGAGGCAGGAAGGTTTCTGTAGCCATAAATGGTCCTTGCCCAGAAGTTGGTGAGTCCAGATAGGAGCTTGGTTTCCCTTAGTAGTAGTTTCTGCGTCAAAACACACATTTAAATACGGAGGCCTTCCAAAAGAACTGCAATACTGCTGTTGTCATTTGTTTTCTTCTTTTAACTGTGTCATGATACAAAATTACACTTGTAGTCATGGATCCAGATCCAATTGACTGACATTTCTATACAAGGTTTAATGAAATCAGCAATGTGGAAGGCTGCTAAAGAAAACCTCCACAAGTGAGCCTAGTAAATTTCTTGAACCTAACTGGAACCCCAAAGACTTCCTTCCCTTAAGGCATGAAAACTTCCACCAAACAAAAGAACCAAACAAGAGGGAAAAAGACTGCTAAAGATCCAAACAAACTCAACAATAGACCCAAATCAGTCAATACCATAATTGACTAAAAAACACATTCGGGGCCCAATTAATGAATTTAGGAAAAGCTGAAAGAATAAGGCTGTGTCAAAAAATAAATAACTAAAAAATCAGAGCCCTTGACTGAATGACAGACCCATGAGTCTGTCACTCAGTGCAGAAATCCCATGAAAACAAATAGGAAACAGGGAAAAACTAGAAATATCAACATTCAACTCAACAGCATACCCAAAAACAATGCAAAGTTCACCTTTTCAAATTATGAAGTCCAAATCAGAAACTGTAAATTAATGACTGAAAAAATATATGAAAATTGAAGAACCAAACTAGTAAACAGTACAAATTAATATTGCCATCTTATAAATTCATAAAAGGAAGCAGGTGGGTCAGCCAAAGTAAGTCATTTACAGCTAGCAAATTACAGCAATTCATTTTCTTTCAAACCATTTTTTTCAACTGTTAAAACACCAGTTAGAGTTATCAAAAATATCAGTCAGAGTTATACACCATATCCTTCCAACCCAATAATTCAAGGTGGGTAACATGTGAAAATTCAGAAATAACTTTGTGAGAGATACATAAAAGATGAATGACACAAGTTGACAAGTGTAAATAGTTCTCCTAATACTGAAATCAGATCTAACAAGGTAATAACTATCATACCAGTACATTAGTTAAAGAACAAAGTTTTGCAAGAGACAAGAGAAGGGAATCCAGCCAAAGGGTATTTACTTTCAGGTCAGAGTAAGCATACACTAACCTGGTAAAGAACATGTCAACTAGGCCAATTAGGAAAACAACCACCAGTCTGCATACTGGGTTTTGGCTTCCAATCACTAGATCAACTCAAAGAAACTGAGAAATTCCACATTGAAATCAAAGCAAAGAATTGAAAAGAGAAATAGGTGTCTGTTGTAATCTTAATATGCTAGACGTACACCAGAAAAAGAACCCATTGAAGGGTATCATATATCAATTGACATGCCCTTCTACATCTGTAAAAGAAGAAGCTAGCAATGATGACCATGTTATGCCCTTTTCTTGTATTCTACAACAATCACTGGCCAAAAGATCTAGTCAACCAGATTATATTTTCCACAAAGCATCAATTTACCTTTTAGATCAAGGATATGCAATACCCTGCATAAATGGGGTCTATATTCTCAATCTAGAAAATTAATGTGAGTAAAGCTTCCAATTTCCACAATAGCACAAAACAACATATGCATAATCTAAAGTCATCTAAGGAAGGTACACCTATCTACCAACAAGAATAGAGCCAAGAATAAGTTACACAAATCCAATTCTCATAAAAAGATTAAGCCTACAGATTAGATAGTAACAGTTCCCGCTATAAATGTACTAACATTCTATATCAACTGCGTGGCTCCACTTAGCAAGAAAGAGAAAAGGAAAAAGAAAAGACCCAATAACCAAATTACATCCTATGATCAATTCGAAAGAGGGTTTACCATTTTTCATCTCGACACGCTCAACCCTTCCATATTTTGAGAAAAGACGATCTAAATCACGCTGGCGAGTCCCATAGTCGATATTGCCACAGTACACCGGCCTCATCCTTATAGTATCTCAAAAACATCCCAAGAAAACCTAGGATCTAACACAGCCACTGAAAAATCAAAAAAAGAAAAAGGGAAGGACCAAGAAAGAGGAGAAGAACCCTGATCTTTATTAACATCAAAGAAGCAAAAAACAGATATCAACACAAAATCTTTATTAGTAGGGAAAACATCACAATACTGCGAAATCCTTCGTGGAATGAACAAAGCCATCTAAACCCAACAAATGGAGAAAACCAGATGGAATCAAGACATCAAATTCCCTCTACCTTACCTTATTTCTCCGAGAGAAGCGAAGCAAAACTCCAAAGAGACGGGAAACCACATGCAAGAATGGCGGATATGCGTTTAAATAGCCAACGAAGTCCCATGTCCATATTTAACGCCTACATGACGTTACGCTTGGCGGGAAAACACTGTTTAGTGAAGTAAACTAAAGTTAGAAATATGATTTCCTCATTTTTCCAAAAAGTGTTTGGTTGTCAATGGAAAGTTGAGAGGAAGTTCAGGGTTTATTTGTAAATTTTTGAAATAGAAATGTAAAAATCCGACCTTTTTTTTATGGAAAATGAAACTTCAATTTTTTGGAAAGTTGGAGGGTGGTTACAAACTTTCCGCACAATCAAACATAAAGAAAGTTATGTTACTTTTCTTAAAAAATTTCAACTTTTCATGTAAGCTGACAGGTGCAGCCCTTGTCTGACCCTTTAAAAAGATTAGATGAGTATATATAAAGAGCGAAAGCTCAATAGAATTCATACTAAATCATTTACATTACATGGTTTCAATAGTAATAATAAAAGATAAAATCTTCAGGTATTTTGTAAGTATTCCAGGCTCTTGAGATGTTTTCTTTGACCCCAAGAGCTGCCAAAGCATGTGTAGTTCTGTTGCAACTTCGCCAGCAAAGGAGATCTGGATATTATTTGAGACATTTTTTGGGTTGACGACAATCCTGAATGATTGGTCTAATGATAATATTTTTTTTGTTGTTGTAGTAAATGTAGGGGACTAGTTTGCTGTTAAGCCCTACATTTGCAGCCGACACATTGACAATTAAGGTGGCAGTTTAAAATGGTTTACATGTTTCTTAACCCATCATCTTTTTACATAGTAAATTTTAACATGACAAATGACAAAAAAAAAGTCATTTTTTTAAAAGACAAATAACTTTTGTATTATAATATAAAGAGTACCGTCTCAGAGAAAGAGATGGGCCATACACTTTTTTACTTGGTGTCAAACTCTACGATACACTCTATAACATGGTACAGAAGATATGACACATTTTTTTAAGCCTTGTTTATTTTATAAAGTTTAAGAATTTAAATGACTGTTCAAAGCCAACCCAAGTGAGGCTCCAGCAAAACCCACCAGACCCTAATTTCAGCAGGGTGGGCTTGGCCAAGGTTATGTTCTTGAGGCCAAATTCGGGCTTTGTAGATCTCTAACTCATACTTGATTTTAATTATGAGCCAATACGATCCCAAGCCTAATCCTAGAATGACAAGAAGCTTTGGCTCAACTCAGCTTGTTTATAACCCTAGTTCCATTGTGGGTATGGGACCAAATCTTCTTGTACATGAGGCCTGTGATGCTAAAATTAAAATTAGCCACTAACCATTGATTATTCATTGACAAATTTTAGAAAAATTATAATGCATAAGTTACGGATATAATATGTATATATTATTGATTAAAAAAGATATAATATGTATAAGCAAATTAGTACGTGCCAATGCAATAACATTTACATTTTCATTTCGTCTTGGACTAGGGGATAATTCCCCTCTTCGTCTCTTTGAAACATACACAAGGGTGTTTGAGGGCTTATTGTTACATTACCTTCTCCTCCTTTTTAGAATCGTATTGTGCACTTCTTTCTAGTGGTAACAAATCTTCTGTGACAAATGGGCAACCACACCACTTGCTAACATGTGGTATGTATAAGGTTGAAAGTGTCAAAAAGGTGTTCATTATAAAATGAAGTATTAAAAAGAGATACTAAATTCAAAAACACATCATGTGTCAGTCTGTGGTGCATGTCACACCTGGTCACATCAATTTTAATCACTGAAGATTTCATTTTTTTCATGTGGATTTCCCAATAGGACAAGATTACAGGTGCATCCCTATGTACGTTGTATGCATATCAAACATGCAAGTGTACAGGCAAACATTGCTTCCCTGAGGATTTGGTAAGACCACTTAAGGTCAGCCTAAGGTGAGACCGACATCAGGACTGATACATCAGCACTAAAAAGTGAAGCATCCCCCAAAAAGTGTAAGTCACTTTTTTGGCACAAGTGTGTCGGCCCCTAATGTCAGTCCTGCCTTAGGCTCACTTTAGGGGTCGCACCAAATCCGAGGTGACATTACTTAGGGCTGCCAATGGGCTGGGCTAAGCAAATCTGGCCCTTCTGGCATGTGCTTATGTTTCTATGCATGTTGGCCTGCAGAACAAAGCCGAGGGACCAACGACTGGCCCGACTTAATGTATAATTAGTTGTCCTTTTGTTTATATATACATCACTGTAATAATACAATATAACAATCATGAACTATGATGTATTTTGTAGTCAATTAGATAATGTCTTTTGTTGCTTTTGACTCTATCAAGCTAACTAATTGGGTAAAATAAGTACTAATGACACGTGGGCTCGATTATAGCCCTAGTCCAGTTTAAGATATGTCAAACAAGTCTTTTGGGCTGCTTTTCAACTTGAATTTATCATAAGTGCTATACTTGGGTTTGTAGTTTTAGGCCCATCCCGGGCCAGCTTAAGCTCGAGCTAGAAGTTAGCATGGGAAACAAAACTTGGGCTAATGCTGGTCATTCCAAGCCCACCCTGTTAACAACCCTAACATTGATTGAAAGAATGAGATCTCTTATATGATCCAAATGTTAATAACAAATCACCATCACCCAAGTCTATTTCTAGCACGGTCATATCCCAAATTTGGTCATCTAATCCATTGAGGTGTGATGGGTTTGAGAAGAATGTTGGATTGGAATCTTTTTTCTTGGTATTAGAAAGAATTTATAAAACCTTTATAGCATGATCATAGTGCCTAGTCAATTTCATCAATAAAAAAAAGACAAATTGAAATTCCTAATGGGGGTGAATAGGATTCTAAAACTTTTGCGGAATTTTTTTAAATTAATTGTTTCTCCAATTAATTTAATTTAATTTAATCACAATTACCCCCACAATGTGATCACTTAAGTTTAGTGTTATAAGTGAAATCCTAAAGTGATCAATTAGTTATGAATTGTAAATTTATATTTCCATAAGATATTCAAATATGAAAGGATGCCTAATTAGTTCAATTTACAAATTCAACTAAGGCTTAGATGCTTGTGTTCAAATATGATATGAAAATTAAAGGATAAGTACACAAAGCATGCAACCATAATGACACAAGTGTTTATAGTGGATTGGCACACTAACTTACGTCCACTTTCCAATGTCAATTCCGGGGTTGTGTTGATTTTATTAATAGCTAACTCTTAACTATTACAAGGGACATCAACAAAACCTTACTTCTAATGCCTTCGAAAGAGGTGACCTTGCACTTGGTGTCTCTAGCAAGGGCTCATGAGTTTGGTGTTTCCGGTGAACTTCTAACTATGGCTTTAGTGGCTTCAGTGGAAGCTTCCATGTCTAGTGGCTCAAATACACATGCTCAAGTGATGGAAGGAACGGTTGTTTGGTTGTAGTGCTCAACCTCTCAATAGACAAATGTGATAATCTTCACACAGGGTGTAGAG
>JAOXJP010130197.1:0-13620 GCA_025762735.1 Platanus orientalis | reverse complement strand
TATTCTCTATAAAATGATGTATAACTAGTGTAAATTAGATTAAATATGAAGATCTAAGAAGAAAATGAGCTAACCTTAAAGATTTCTAGAGTTGGGAGTGAAACACAATTGGGGAAGAACTCCCTCATTAAGATCAATAACTTTTTTTAATTTTGTTAACTCTTTTCCTTTTGTTCTAATGAGGAAAAATGACCTAATTGAGGTGTTGATAGGGTTATAAATTTTCTATAAAGAGATCCCATATGTTTGGGGGACCAATGAGCAAGTGCCACATCAAAAATCACCATTTTGGATAATTTTTAGCTATTTTTTATTTTTTGGTTTTTGGGACCTTGAGCCCTCGCCTCAACAAGCGAGCCCTCAGACCCCCCTTGGTGAGCACTTACCTCAATCGGCAAGCCCTCGGGAACCCCCTCGACAAGCCCTTGCCTCAACAAACAAGCCCTTGGCCTGAGAAACCTGAAAGTTCCCCAATTTTTTCGTAAAAACCATTGATAAAAATAGCCCTAACGTTTTCTAGAAAATTTAGAATTAGGCACCGTTTATCGCGTTGAAAAGAAGACTTGACAAAATTTACAATAAGGTATGTGTCATACTTTATTTTACTCGGGATTAGTGTCAATGGTCTGGGGAAGTTACCTCAATTACGTGGTTGATAAAACTTTCAAACTTAAATAGTTTTAGGTCCAACTTGGGTTCTATACTTCTAAATTGGTCCAATGGGTTCCTAAACCACTCTAATGTCTGTTTAAACATATAAAAATAAAATTTCACCATTATAGGAGTAAAATTACATTTTTACCCTTTAAATGAAATGTGGGTCGTTACATATAGGCTAAAAAATAAAACTTGAGAATTGGAGGGAAAAATAAAATAAAATAACACCATTTGTATACCTCATTAAAACTACAGACTCATGTACTTTGACGGCCAATGGTGTCTTGAGAGCTCTTAATGTCCCCAGGAACATTGGGCACGACCAGACCTTTACACACCAATAGATCCTTTAGGGGTTCTTCATCAACCTCAACTATTCTAGAACCTGCAACCCCTTTGTAGTAGAGCAACCTCGTATTAAAGTTCACATCAAAACCCCTACCTAAAGCCTGAATGGAATTCACAACAATGTCGAAAGCTGCATTTTTTGCTATCCTCATCACCTCAAAACCATAAACCAAACCAGAAAGCATAGAAGAAGTGGGACAAAGAGAGAAAGAGATAGGGTTCAAGCCCCTCAATACAACTCTAATATATAGCAGAACCTAGATAGCCAAAAAGCCAAATCTATAAACCAAATTCCCTTTTTGGTCCCTTAAAAAGGAGAATCTCATAAGGAACTATGCATGAAAGCTGAATTTCCCATCTGGGTTCTTTGTGGAACCAACACAAAGAACTAAAAAATTGAATCTTTTCTTCATTGAAGCAAACCCTAATCAGCACTCACCCCCATTGTATGGGTAATTTGAATAGAAATAAACAAGAAGGATTGAAGCGAAATATATCAGAACCTTTTCTATCCTTTTCTTCACTGAGGATCTTAAAATTTTTTTCGATAAGATTGATGGCCAGAAACCCAAATCCTTCTTGCTTAAGAAAGATATCTCAAAAATTAAGAAAGAATAATATCTTACAAAAACAAGAAAGTGTGTGAAATATAAATAAATCATAGATACTGCTGTAACATACATTTGACTACTTTGAGATATCTATAACAAGAAATATATTTAGATGAAATGGTTGATAAACCATTCTTGTAATAGGTGATAAAACATTTCAAAATCAAATACAAGAAATCTAAAGCATTATTTCTTCGCTTTGGTAATCAAGCCAATTAAACTCAAGTTTTTTTCATTTTAAAGGATTACATGGTACAAAGATCATGAGAGACACAAATGTTGGGCATAAAATTAGCCTATAATGAATAAAGGAATCAATTGAAGATTGAAATAACAAAAGTCTGCCTCCGAACCGGTATACCCACAATCTCCAAGAACGCCAATGAGAACCATCTCTTCAGATTTATGAGTTTTCACCTAATACGAAAATGCATACCAACCTTCCAAAAGCATCTTTGATCCAAAGAAACCAAAGTAAATGCTGTAAAGCTCATTTCCGATGGAAAAAACTAAAAACTGACAAGAATGATATCACATTAACACAAAGATATGTCGAACCCTAACAATCTTAATAAGCATTCTGGAAATCGGAATAAAATCAGAGAATATGCTTTTGCAATCGTAATGAAAATATCTTACATAAATAAAACATTATTAAAATGTTTTATTTTGTTCCTTCTGGTTATAGATATCTCAAAAATTTCTTGAAATGTTTTATTTTGTTCCTTGTTAGCTTCAGACTAAAAAATACAAAACCCATAATAAACTAGGTGATTCATCTCCAGGTGATCCAAGTCCATTCCTCCCCATCTTTTCTATCTGAACACATGAAGATTCAGATCTAAGTCCATTCCATGTAATGAATTAGATCATGCCTCATACTCAAAATCGAACAACCAAGCGAGATGGAAGGCACAAATGAACCCTGATAATCTGTGGTGGGCATCATCACTCACATTAGATGGAAGAAAAAAAACACATTTTTTTCCATAAAAACCCCCAAATTCCTTAAAACAATATCATCATTAACACAACCGGTAGAATACCCTTAAAATTCAAACACAATACACCAAAACCACTCACCAAAACCTCAAATTTATTAGATTCACAGTGTTGAACCCAAGATTGATCCAATTGGAACTCAAAAGATTTACGAATCCTATTAAAATTCCACCCCAAAAAACCTCGATTGCCCAATAGACCTAGATAGAGAGGAGAGGTGAATAGTGAAAGTTGAAACCCTAGCTAAGGGTATAACATGGGCGACCCTAGTAGGTTATACCCATCCTTGCTTTTGTTGTCCTTCTTTCCTTCTCTGCCATTGCCATAGCCATCTCCTAACATCGCCAAAACTGCCTCCTAACGTTGTCGGAACTGACGAGTGGCCGTGGATATCGTCAGTGAATCATTGGTGATCTTGAGCCTTTGCTATGAACACGGGAAGAGGGATAACGTAGGAAGAGAAGCCCTAAAAATGACCAGAGAGTAGCCAACATTTCTAAAATGCTAGTTATGATGTATTTGTAGGTGGAGTATAGCCAACATTTTTAAAACGTTGGCTATATTGCTTTTGCAGGTAAAGTATAGCCAACATTTTAAAAACATTGTATAAACCATATATAAATAGCATTTTGAACAAAACGCTGTCTTTATATGTTTATACAGTGTTTTAAAAACACTGTTTATTCTATTTACCCCATTTAGCAACATTTTACTATAAAAGCGTTGTATAAAATTACACCTTTGATAGCGTTTATACAAAAATGTTGCCTAAAGCATGCTGTTAAAATCCATTTTTGTTGTTTAATGGATACTAGGCCATAAATCTTATATAGATTGGTATTCTAAGAATACTTTCCCTTAAGGACTTATTAAGTCCATATGTTGGGTCTAGAGAGATCAAATTTCTTTAAGAAATCTTGGAAATAGTGGGGGTAATAGGCCTATATAGAAAAACACTAGTGTGTCTGAGGTTGGTTAAAATTGAGAACCTTGGAAAGATGCTAGAGGGATAATGCCATGGGTACTTGGTTTTGGTAGAAGGAGATCTAGTGTCAACCACAAGACTATGTGGTAGTGTGTGGTAGTGTACTCTTATGCAATGAGGAATGAGGCAATCCTTTGGATGGTAATGGTAGATGTTGAATTTCACTCATAGGAGAATGTGATGGATCTTCTGTGAAGTGCATCTACTAATCAAGTGGAAGTGAGTTTTTGAAAGACACTTGGTCCTTATGGTGTGATAGAGAAATGTGATCTATATTGATTGATAAGTCATAGTTTTCCTTTTAATTAGATAAATGAGTCTAGCTTTATGATAGCTGCCCTAAATGTAGGGAATTCCATTAGGATGGTCTTTTGATTGCATTAGGATCCTGATTATTAATCAAATGAGATGAGAAGCAATCCCACATAGTTAGCATGAAAAAGTATCACATGCGGCAATCAGAAGAGTGTCCTACCTAAAAATGAAGAAATGTATTATGGAAATCCTTGAGTAGATCTAAAAGGACACTAAATCATGGAATGATGTATTATGATACTCTCATTGGCAATGTATTTGGAATTTGCATGAAGTCATGTTTGTCTGAAAGGACTAGTAAGAGTTACATGTGGTGCAATGTCTATGACAAAAGAGGTTTGTTGGTCAAGGATTGCCATGAAAGACTTAGGGTTGTCGTTGACTTCTAGAGAGCAAGACTGTTTATAGGGATAGAAGGGATTTCCATATACATTCAAAAATACATAGTTAAGGCTCTCGGAGTAAAACTCAACATGATTGAGTGTGTCTCAACAGTAAAATCCATGATATTGGCGAAAGCTAACATGATTTCAGCATGTGGCTGATAGAAATTTTGATATCTATATAACTCCATTTAATAGGCCTTTAGTGAGCCTTGAGCTATGTGACTCCAACAAAGTCTTAAAAGAGGTTATTGGAATAAATACACGAGATTAATGGGTGACATTAAATTGTCAAAGTTTGGTTCAAATGTGTTTGGGTTATGAAGAGACATGAAGATAAATCCGCTAGTGTTTAGGAACACAATGAAGATGCCTATTGTGGAGGTTTGGTTGATTTGAATCCATGACTTCTAGGATAAAATGAAATCTCAATGATATCCAAAAGCACTTATATTATTCTTCGGGAATCGAAGCCAAAAACACTGTCATTAGTAACAGGTGGGAAGGAATGAGAATATCAATGGATGCATTGATACATATGCCAGTGAGCATTACCTATTTGTGTTGTTTAGACCATGATCTGACATTATCAATGTCAAGTTTATATCTGCAGTCACGTGAATAACTCATGTTTCATATATGAAAGATTACTTAATATTTGGTGATTTATACCAGTGTGCCTAAAGCACGTAATGTACTTTATTCAGGTTTGAATACTTGTGGGACACTTATATATAATAATCCAGGTTTAAACACCTGAAGAACACTTGCTTAGAAAATTTAGGTGGATGCACTTGAAGGATAAATTTTTTAGAGAAATCCTATGATAAATTATCTAGGATATATTTGAAGACATGCATGTTAGAGGGGTTGCTTCACAACATGCCTAAGGCTATCCGAAATGTAGTGCCATCTAAGACAATTAACCCGCTATGTAAAAAAGTCTTAGATATTTTATCTATGATACGTCTAGGGAATTGGACAAACTTAAAGGTGGTGTTGATGGACACCTAACTTGGCTATCTTAGGTTCAATGGTAAACCAACTTGAGTTGCTTAAGTGTTCAATAGGTAAACGAGTCAATACTATTAGGAACACAATTTTCACTTATGTGACTATAATCCGTTCCTATGGAAACTCACAGATGGTGATCCTGTGGATGAGTGTACTCTGATAGATGGGGAATCATATGGAGTAATGCTTCAAGCTTGTAGTCAGGGATTATGAATGGGAGGTTGAGAACCTAGTTTGATGTTGGTCTAAGATTGCAAGTATGGTTCTCTTAAAGAGTTTCTAGAGATATGGATTGGATTGAAATAACATCCAGGCTGAGCTAAAACAAACTCTAGTTGAGCTGAAACATGCTCTAGATGAGTTAAAACACATACTGGTTAGGTTGAAACAAACCCTGGTGAAGCTAAAATAAGTTCTTGATGGTTCTCAAAAGAGTTCCTCATTACTTGAAGTCAGGTACTTTGATGCCAAATATGAGATTTGCCTTTTTTCGGGTAGAAGCTAGTCACTTCCTATGAGATTCAGGTCATTTAGAGCCATTCAATAAACTGAGATAAGCATAGACCTTAAAATGTTGCTAAGATGAGTAAACCCCCTCGAGAGGACTGGGCATGTAACAAGTAGGGTTTATCACAAGAGATATCAGTTCTAGGTTAATCCACTGACTTCAGATAGGTATCAGTCTGTTACACCAGGTGTTGATTCTAAGATCATCCACCATGCACTGATACTTAGGGGCTCTCGCTTATCTCTCATAATATTATTTTTGAAAATTTTAAAAACAAGTGGGGGATTGTTGACAACGAAATCCATTTAACGTTTAATGAATGTCCTGATTTTTCAACTTTTTTTTTTCCATTTTGTGTTTTCAAAATTTTAAAATCTTTGGCTTTAGGAATAGTCCCACATTGGAAGTTTTGGAAAAGCCAAAGCACCTTATAAGCTTTAGCCTTCCCACTTACTTTGGATTTTGGATAGATCTTTCCTATGTAGCACCAGTGTAGTGAGGTGATATGCACCTCAGGCACACACACACGTACACAAGCACATGCACAAGTAGGAGAATGGGCTTAGGATTAGAAATGGGTATGGGTACAGGCAAGGGCAAGGGTGCTTGAGGCATACTTTACATTTTATACGTGTGTATCATCGTGGAGTTGCATTAGGGGTCATAAGATTTATTTTAGATGGTCTAAATGGGTTCTTGTGGAATCTAGGTTAGTTGTGAGCAAAGGGTTCATTTGGGGACTGGTTCACGACTGACTTAGGTTCGTGAATGAACCGAGGACGTATGGTCTGTGACTAAACCTAAGTCTGGCTAAGGACTGTGATTAGGTCAGGTTGCGAATGAACTTGGACAGTGACTAAGTGTGTCGCGACTAAGATCAGTCGGGTCAGTTAGCAATGTGAGTCGCGATTGAGGCTCGTCAAGGCTTGGTTTGTGATTGAAGATAGTCCATGACTAAACGTAATCATGAAAGGGCTGAGCTTAGTCGTGGATGGGTCCAGAATGAAGCTTGCAAAGCAAGCTAGTCTATACAAGTTTGTCAATTCACCTTGGAAAGGCCCAGTAGTGAATGAAAAGGCCTGGTTGATGTCTACCTAAACGTGGGCATGTGGCTGTTGAGACTTATTATAAAAGGCCCAAAGTGGGTTAAAACCCACATAAGAGAAAATAGAGAAGGGTGAATGAACTTGGGAGCTAGAGAGAAAGGAGGAGGAAGAAGAGGAGAAGAATCTCTGGGCTCAAATCCTCTATGTGGTTCCTTTGAGAATAGATATTGCGTTGGTGGTGTTAACTTTTGACATATGATATTTGTCTTCTTAAGGTGAAACTCTGTTAAAATTTTCATAAAATTTGGACATGTTTCATTACTTGTTTTGGGCACTCGACCATAAAAAGCAATTAGTTTGTAGGTACCATGGTCTCTCTAGGCAATGCACCTCGTTGAGAGACGAGACTTGGTCCAAGTTTGGTTGTATCTTGGGGTTAGTTTAGCCTGCTGTCCTTTGCACATAAAGTGGGAGGCTCCGACTATCCTCGAGAAAAACAATATAACAACACCTCCATGCCTTAGATCATTCCGGTTGAATTATATCTGGCTTGATTCCCTTTTAAAGGGTTATGTAGGCAGCATGAGGATGCAAGGCCCGATTGCTCAACCCTAACATAAAGACCCTAAAATTCACCCCTATGTTTGTGAATGAGTTTAATGAACTTAGTAGCCCTTGTAGGTGGTTTGTGACATCTAGGATTCATGAAATAATCCAACATGTACTTGGGTTATGAGAAACCAAAGAAACTAGCTGAATCAAAATACATGTATTGGGTTTTAAGAAACCCAAGAAATGATAAAGTTATGAATTCTATTTCGAATTTGAGAGATCTATGAATCAAAAATCTAGTTCAAATGTAGAGTGATCCATGAGCTGGTTACATTTTATAGACTAATAAATAAATATTAATTTTGAAGACTTGGTCATTTTAAGTAAGTGAACCTTCTTTGCCAGATCGTGCAATTCCATTGGAAGGAAAGACATTTTTGGTTGAATCCCAACATTGGTTTGCTCAATTCTCATTCATTTTATTAGGAGACCTTGACTATTGTCAAGAAAGCTAGATTTGTCTATGCCTCCCATGTCTGGATTAATTGGTGATGATGAGCTACAATTGACTTGAACATTAGGTATATAAATAGGTTGTTATTAAGGTTTAGTCTTAACTATATTACATAAATTTTGTGATTATTGAGTTTGATGTTGACGAGAGATTTGTAATTTGGATTATAACAAATTGTAAATTTTAAGAAAACTACTAATCAATAATTTTGGACTCAAGTTCTAACAAGATGAGTGTCACTAATAACGTACCTAGCTAAGTCACCCGTGCTAAGGGTGCATCATGTCGCATGCAAAGTGGAATGACGAGTTTTAGCTTGGAGCTTGAATCATCTTGATCATTCAAATGGATAGAAAAGCATGCATGCTTCAATTAACATGTGGCATCATGCCTAACAAAGGGTATTATTCATTTGGGACAGAGGTGGGTGTTTAAATGGTTTGAGTCATCTACTAATTAGAGATATATTATGCAAATTCAGCATTTTCTGCCACTGTAAGTTCTTTTTCATTAATGAAGTATTATTTGTTATCTTAACTTTTTGTCTACAGATAAAAATAAAAATAAAATTACTTTGAAAATTTACTTATAAAAATGCTTATTTAATTTAAACAGATCATTAATGGGTGCCCAATCATATTATTAGGGGATTTAGAAGAAGAAACGTTTAATGTCTTACCAAATATCTATTTTATAGCTAACCACCTTATTTAAGAGGCTTTAAAAGAAGGATATGTATCGTGTAGGGGTGTCTTCTGCACCATATTTACTGCATAAGCTTATGCAGCAGATCTAAGACTCATGTGGAGTCATTACAATATCTGTCATTGTATGTATGAAAGAAAAAAGTAACTTTGTTCATGCTTTAATTCTTTTAGGCGGCCCAAGCACCAGATGTAGGCTCATATCATACGTTGGCCTACATCACTGGTTCTGGTCCAAGCACCAGATGTAGGCGGCCCAAGCCGGTTGTTCTGGTCCATAAGAGAGGTTCATCACTGGTTCTATAGAAGCCACTGTCATGAACAGTAGGCTACCTGCAGGTTTCCATTATTGTGGTCCATGAAGCCCGGCTCTCTTTCGTTTTACAAGCTTCTGGTGGTTCATTGTTTGGCCCTTAACGCTCTTTTTTTTTTTTTTTTGTTTTTTTACCACCAAGGCCTCGTTTTACCGTTCTTACCTGTTCCTATGTCTCTCATCTGTGCGGATGTTTGCCCATATCCTTTTCCCTTCATTTTCTTTTGAATTTTTACCCAAGAGCTTGTCTTTCCCTTTTTTTTTTTCTAATTATAAATTTTTATGGTATCTACTCTTCATGAACAAGGACGATCAATAGAGACAAAGGTGACAACTAGATTTTCTCATTATTTTTAGTAGAAAATCCTCTACTTCAATGAATTGTATGGATGTACGTTAATTATTATCCGCAAACAAATGCATGTTAGATGCTCATGTGTTTGATGGGGACTGTAAGAAAATATAATACTCTAATAAAGACTGGGTCTGGCACCGTTCTTCCATAATTAATAAGGAAAGGATTCTTTAGCGTAAATTGGAGTTTGATTAGGATTTGATAAGATTAAAATTCATCTCTTCAACATTATAAATTTCCACTTAATCTCTTCAACAGGATTCTAAAGACTGTTTTCACTGAAATTTCTAAAACACGACTGAGCCACTAGGACAGCAACTGGATGACGAAGAGAACGTGGAGACCAATGTATATATATATTGAGATTAAAGATAAAGACCAAAAAGGATCCTCGCCTGTCTGCAACCGCTACAGAGAGTGAAAATCACCATCCAAAAAGTCACTTTTTTTGGGATACACGTGCCTCTCCTGATAGCAAGAAATCTTACGGGCGGGAAAGGATCTGGACTACATAAAGATCAATCAAAGAGGACCTTAGCATGAACTTCTATTTATTTATTTATTTTTTTTGGGGGGGAGCGAGGGGGGAAGAAAATGACATTATAGTGGGACTATGGCTTCGAGAGAACAATTGGTTGGTGAGATTTATAATCGAAGGGTCGTGTTAAACGTGTACTGAGAAATCCTTATTTAATAATAAACCCTAATTTAATCTTCATTCTAGCTTACTACAACCCCTACAAAAAGTGAAAATCACCATCTAAAGTGAAAATCACCATATAAAAAGTCACTTTTTTTGGGATACACGTGCCTCTCGTGATAGCAAGAAATCTTACGGACGGAAAAGGTCCTGGACTACATAGAGATCAATCAAAGAGGACCTTAACATGAACTTCTATTTATTTATTTATTTTTCTTTGGGGGAGGGAGTGGGGAAGAAAATGACATTATAGTGGGACTCTGGGTTCGAGAGAACAATTGGTTGGTGAGATTTATAATCAAAGGGTCGTGCTAAACGTGTACTGAGAAATCCTTATTTTATAATAAACCCTAATTTAGTCTTCATTCTAGCTTACTATAAATAGTTACAACTTACCATGGAACTCTCACAGCGATAATTCAAGAAAAGTGCTTTGTCCATTAGAGGAAGAAAAATGAGTTCGGGTTTAGCAAACACCATCGGTTGCTTGGTGGTTACAATCTTGTGTTGTTTACCCATAAACCATGCATCAAGTATTATGATACCTAGGGGGTCCTCTCGTTCTAATACCATGCGTGGGCGTGTAGTCAACTACTTGTATGTCGACTTGCCCGCTGATGATGTCTGGGCGATATATAGCTCACCCCAGCTGCCGCGGCTCATTCTTGATATTATTCCTGGCTATTTCAAGAAAATAGATATTGTCGAAGGTGATGGAAGGGTTGGCACAGTTCTTGACATTGAAATTGTCGAAGGTACATCGTCATTGTCATGCTTGTCTATTTGATCGCTATATGGTCAATGACTATTCTACTATATAAGTAAATATCGCCCCCTAATAACAGCCTTTGCAGTTGCCTTAAACACCCTTCACATGTGGTGTTTGCATCAGTTCCCTGGAAAGCGGTTGGATATACAAACACCCAACAAGCTGACCTCCTGGGTGCGTGAACAACATCATAAACTGATAAAAAAAATAAAAAAATAAAAAATTATAGCATTGCGAATGGGGAAGAGGGACCTCTATTCCATTATCTGATTCCTTTATTATTATTATTTTATTTTATTTTTTTGTGGTAAGTATTATTCTAAATATCTTAACCCATTTTAGTTAACTTGCTAACTTTTAACGTATCAAAGGACTTCCTCTTTTAGGAGTCTATCCTTTATCTTGGAGCATAAAAAGATTAGGTCCATCATAATCACGTAAAAGCATCATTCACTATCTTTTTTTTTTTTTTTTTTGGTAAAGAGCAAATGCTCAATCTCATTCAATTGGAACTGTTATGCCAGCCACATCTCTGCTTTAGTTGGCTTTTCATATCAACAATGATATTATTTGCTTTCATGGTCTTCAATAGGGCAACCGGAGCCGCGCACTTGGAAGGAGAAGTTCATGAAGATTGATCACTGGGAGCGTGAAAAGGTGGTCCGGCATGTTGAAGGAGGATACTTGGGTTTAGGGTTTACCTTCTATGAGGAAATCTACACAGTTATAGAGAAAGGGTACAATTCATGCGTCATTAGATCGACCACCGTTTTTGAGATTGATCGTAAGTTTGAGTCTCAGGCGTCTCTTATCACTGCTAGTAATTGTTGGGATATGGCGAAAGGAATCGCAAACTATGCTATGCAGAAAAAAGCCATTGCAAACTAATTAAGCCAGGCGAACGTCTCCTAAATCTGCAAAATCCCTTTTGTCGTTTAAAAATAAATTTGGTGCGTTTATATGTGTTAAGTGCTTCAGCTCATTATAATAAAAAGACGTTTGCTTATAATATGCTTTTTAAGATTTTTTTAGATAAGTAAAATATTTAATTAATCAAAAGAGATTGCAATCTTACATATATACATTGGATTGCATCTTTAAGATTAATAGAAAAATGAAGCCGACAAAAGATGATTTCTTTATTCCCAGTATCCAACGAGCTAGGATATCAGCTGGTCTATTAGTTTCTCTCCAAACGTGGTAAATCTCATTGCTATCCAATAAGGACAGCAAAGCCTGAATCTTCCTTATGACGCTCAGGACCCTCCATGGGCATAAGTTTTTATGATTGAGAATGTCCACTATGAACTTTGAATCCATTTGGATAATCTTCAATATTGAGAGTGACAGTTTGCTAAACATACTTTGATCTCATAGGTTTATTAAGATGGAAGAACCACCCATACTCTTTTTATTATTATAGTGACAGAATGGAACAACGAGTACTGTAGAGTTTCTGTTGTGCCAGAACAGCATAGCGGAACGAAACACGGATCTGATTCAAATATGCAATGCATGGAAACAAAACGAGAAAACAGAAACGACAAAAAAAAATCGTACAAGATAATATTTTACGTGGTTTGACAAACCTGCCTATATCCACGGGTGAAGACAAACAATAACTTCACTAATATGGAGAATAAATAAGAGTACAATACGCACAAATACCAAATTCCCAAAGCCTAAGGAGAACCCTAAGCAAAACAGAAAGAGAACTCACCCAAAGCCAAATACATTTTACCTCTCCCAAAGTCTCTTTTTCTACTTTACAAATAATCTAATATAAAATAATATATTTATATATAAATAAAGTGAAACCCTAAACGTGTTAAGAGTCCTACAAAAGGTAACTTCCAAAAAAAGAGACGTTTCTCTTTTAATATTTGTGTCGTACACGGTATGGAATCAAGGCACCGACTCAACAGTTTCAAATGGGTGATGTTGGCATTGGTTGATCTATTGCCCACAATCATCTCATGGCACAACCACTATAACTCCTTCCCTCCCTAACTCAAGCCTAGAAAAATACTTGCATAGGCTTAACTCAATTCCAACTCAACCAGTCTTTTCAAATAAAGTTTGTTTGGGGGTAAAACTACTAATCAATTCCCAAATCAACATATGGCTTTCTTTCTCGAAAAAAAAAAAATGAAAAGACGGGACACAATCAAAGCAAATAAGAAATTAGAGCCTAAAAGTCTACTCAACGACCCAGCTTAGATGTTCAGATTATTAGTTAACTGCAGCTCAAAGGGAACCGGACCTTAAAGTGTATCACTCTAGGTTGACAGATTTGCATATATATATCTGCGTATGGGTTTGGAAAAGGCAGACCAAATAGCTTGCATTTTTATCTCTCTTTTCTAAGTGTGGTAATCCTAGAGGGGGATGAATAGGATATAATTAAAGTTTTTAATTCTCTTACCCCAACAAATGCATTTATACTATTAATTCTAGATTCTGTTATGTGGAATACCTAGTTTTGGTTTGTTTGTAACAAAATAAAAGAAAGAAAACAACAACAATACAAAGAACAAGACGATTTATGTGGTTCTTCGTGAAACCTATGTCATTGAGTGAAAACAGTGAGAGAGATTTCACTATGATCGTAACAGAGATTATAATGAATAGTCCTGTGGCACAAAACTCAAGAAACCCTAAATATAAACCCCAAAATCTTATTCTCCGCAGGTTGGGTTCCCAAATCGGGTTAAGAATACAGGTAAAAATTTAACACTACTCCAACAGACTTTAAAAAAAATAAAGAAATAGGCTGGGTTTGGGTTGACGCTCCAGGCCCTTTCTGCCCTTGCATGTAGAGAGAGAGAGAGAGAGAGAGAGATG
>JAOXJP010130187.1:0-13620 GCA_025762735.1 Platanus orientalis | reverse complement strand
GTTTCCGTGACTTGAACCCGCGCCACCAGGGACGCTAACGGTAAGCCTTACCGTTGGGCCAAGCCGCCCTTTCATTTATTAAAAAAAAAAAAAACAATAAAATTAAAGACAAATCTTATGGACAACATGCAGATCATTTGGGTTTCTTGGAAAACCTTGGTCTTGGCCATGGGATTTACATGGAAAATATGTAATCCAGTGACTAAATTTATCGCTTGTTAGAAGGCTATGGGATTTACCTCTTATATGTTATTTCAAAACTTTAGGAAATATTTATAGAGAATCAGGGAAGGGTTTATGCACTCCTGAAGAAACAAAAACTTAGATATAGGAGGGGGAATATGAAACTATTTTTTAGTTTTTTTTTTTTTGTGGATCGGACAATCCAAAACGATCCAGCCTTGGATCAGAGGGATCACGAGTTATAGGCCAAGATCGGACCAGTCAGGTCCGATTCTAATCCGGGCCATCCAAGTTTTGAAACCATGTTGTTTATTGACCTAATTTCCCAAATTCCCACCCTCGCCTTCTTTCTTGGGTTTATAGACCAACTCCCAAGCAACCAAATGAAACCGCTCCGCCTCTTTCCAACCTATCCATGAGAAATCCCTTTGTATCTCTCAATAGCATTAGCAACCCCTGCAAAAATAACAAATAGATAGAGGAAGTAGGTAGGCAAGCTACAGGTTTGATGAGTGTTATCTTCCCCACTTTTGGAAGAAGCATCCCTTTCCATCTTGACAATCTCTTAACTCTTTCTAACACTAGATTCCATATGTTTTTCCTTTTATACGAGCTCCTAACACTAGATTCCATATATTTTTCCTTTTATACGAGCTCCTATAAGAATTTCAAGGTTTGAAGTTGGAAGAGCCCCTTCTTTACAACCTAGGTTAGCCTCCAATATTTGGGTATATACCACATCTGCGTGATCTTTGAGAAGTTCTCTTCTAACCTAAAACTGCCTAAAAACACAAAACACGTCTCAATAATCAGACCTATCTCTAAAAGACATTGTATGAAACTAAAATGTTATCCACAAATTGCAAGTGTGTAACCATTAGACCTATCTCTGCCATTGAAAATCCTCCCAACATGCTACCTTGAGCTCCCCTTGATAAAAGCCCACTCAACACTTCACAACCACCAGAAAGAGAAAATGAGATAATAGGTCCCCTTGCCTAAAGCTTTTGGAGCTCCTAATGAATCCAGATGGGGAACCATTCACTAAGACAGAGAATGATGCAGTCCCATAGCATAATTTCATCCAAGATCGCCAGCTCACTCCAAAACCCATTCATCTCAACATATAGTCAAGAAAGTTTCAATTAACATGGTCATAAGCCTTCTTCATATATATAGGTTACAAAGGAACCATTTTCCCCAACCATGATCATTGAATCAATAAATTCAGTAGCCACCTAACTCCAATAAAAGCCCCTAGAGAAGAAGATATCACTGAACCAAGAACCTTTTGAAGTCATCGCAAGAGCTTTTCAAATGATCTTGCACACACTTCCAACAAGGATAATATGCCTTAAGTCCCTGATTTAATTTGCTCCATCTTTGATGTCAAGGTAATAAATTACACATTGCTTCCTCTGTCCAAGAATCCATTCCTATGGAAATCAGATATCCACCTGCATGACATCCCTTTTCACTACCTCTCAGCAAGCATTGTAGAAAACCATTTAAACTTTCGATGGTTAGGAGTTAGGACAGTTGTTAAGACCCACTGGGACATATAAGATGCAATCACACTACTAAAAGATTAATTATCCAATAACCCTTCCACCTCAAGCTATGTTATTTCCCAAAGATAATATCGAACATTCTTATTTATAGAAAAACAATTAACATCCTTATTCTACATGTATGAACCTCAAATCTACATTTATTGTTGTTTTATTGATTCCTTTTTGTTTAAAATGATAACATCAATAGAATGGTCCTCCACACATCACATATTTTATTGTTTCCTTCCTTGGTTATTTTTACAGGGAAAAAAAACTAACGAAAGAACGAAAAATACAAACAGCCTATGTAGTACGATTTTGTTATGATCTCAGTTCAACCCTAACTAACATCGAACCTCCATGGGCCATTTGCCACAACTGAGGCTTAACAGATACCATTTGAAATTGCTCCACTACCATCAACAGACTTAAACTAGTAACCAACAGATATTGTAGAATGAAAGAGCTCCCAACCATGCATTGTTTGAGTTTTTACTCTAATAGGACAGCAATCTAAAGAATAGCATGTTGACCTTCAGGTCACCACAAACAATAATTCGGACCAGTATTGAAAATTTTTAAGAGATTGTCAAAGTTAGGGTGTTTGTCTTATCTTTCTCATTCAATAAAAGAAATGTCAACCAATATCTTTCAAAATCTATCTCTTCAAGTTACGACTCTTACGATCAAGGTACATGATAGATAACCTCTCCACCACCATCATCTTATTAAACTCTATGATGGCATGGATGGATTAAGTCTTTACATAAAAAATAAATAAATAAATTTAAATGATAAATAAAAAAATAAAACCACATCATTGTACTTCTAACAACCAAACAGAAACCAACAAGAGAGTCCTCCAAAGAACCTTGTGAAAGTTGAGTGATAACTACATTTCCACTTATCAAACAATCAATTTCCATTCAAACTATGCTACCTTGAGTCCCAAACACTAGTGAAGGGGGAGAGATAAGCACTTAATGGAAGCTATGATCTTTTACTAAAAGTAGTTCCATTTTCTAAGAAACTGACTAGATTACCACTTCGATGAATAATAATGGTAATGGGGAACCCTTACAAAAGGGCTTTAGAGTTTTTTAAAAAGAATTGATGCAAACTTTGTAAAGAGGCTTTCATATGTACCACCACATAAGAGAGTGAGATACAAGGCGTGTAATGTGTGGGTCAATTAGGGTCTTTTAGGGGCTAGGGTAATCATGTAATAAGGCCTTTTGTACCATGGGGTTTTTTGGGTTTTTCTTAATCCAAAGGTATTTTTGTAATAAAGCATTGTTACCAAGGGTACTTTAGTAATTTTATTGAGTCAACAAGTGAAAATGGGACCCTCTTAGAGTGCTGGTCGAAATCCTCTAGAAAGGCTTTATTTTTTACAATTTTAGTATTTAGAAAGTCAAAGTTTAGTAGTTTTGAGTTTAGGAAAGTCTTAGGTAGCAAGTAAGCTAGTTGTTATGGAGTTTCTAATTTGGTTTCTTACTATTTTCTTGAGTTTGTGAGCCTATATATAGGACTGCACATTTTTTGTATTGAGAGACATGATGAATTAATGAAATTTGGTTTATTTGATTAGGGTTTATCCCTCTTATTCTCCCTTTCCCTTGGTGTAGCCATGAGGCTCCCACTAGCGTTCTATCCCTAGCTTCTTCTGTCTTCTTCAATCTTCTCTTCCCCTTCTTTTAATACCTTATTCTTCTTCATTTTACTTATTCTTATTTCTTCCTTTCACGATATCTTCCCTTATTTACTGCTTCCTTATTCCCTATATCTGAAGAATTCCAGTTTCTGTTTGGAGATTCTGGACTGCAGAAAAGAGCCGATTGATTGGGTTTTACAGACCTTGGAATTGGCCAATTTGCACAGCATAAATTGAGGTATTGTGTTCTTTATTTTATTGGGTTTTCTTCCCCAGTCTCTTTCCTATAATTCCCGTCAAACCCCTCTTGATTCTTCCCTGTTTTCATCAAGTTCTAATCAAAGATTCCCTTAAATGGTTTAGGGTTCTTTGTGAAAGAACTCATTGGACTGATATTTATATAATTTGGGTGTGTTTAAAATTTAAATCTTGGATTGTTTTAATTGTATTCTTCCTTCCGCCATATTAACTTGGTGATTTTTGAGACACTTACCCCACATCAAGTTTTGGTATCAAAGCTATTGCGCTGCATCACAAATAGGTAATACCTCACAAGCAACCAAGAGTCTACACAAGGAGTTGAGAGAAATCCGATTATAGCTTCCAAAATTCATTATCCATGAAAGTTAAGAGGAAAACTTTTAAACTAATACTTGAGTAATAATTGATTTTACCATATTTCAGAAATCAAAGCCTTGGATGTGCTGCAATATTGGGTTTCATAGGTTCATGTACCAGTCATCACTTATGTGTGCATAGAACCAGGACTCATGGCAACATTTAAGTTACAGGTTGCTAGAAGGTCATCAAGAAACCAACCGCAGACAGTAACAGTTCAGCAAGAAATTCCTCTTTAATCAGATTGGTGCATACATCACAAGCACTGGCTTAGCTGATTTTTCATTTTCCTGTTAAATCTCAACAATGGAAAAGCAGACATGGAACTATCATAATCATATGCTCGTGAAATTAGCCATTTATACCATACACACATCAGACAGTGTTATTGATTCAAAACATCCGTCCTCTACCACTTACTTGATCTATTGGACCAAACAAATTGGCCTAATTGGATGCTCCAAACCATAAAAATTTCAAGGCAGTAAAAGACAATGACCCATCAAGTTCATTGATCTCTAGGACTGTCCAATGTACTCAATTTCTTGGAATAGATGATCTTATAGGAAATGTCCACCAACTGGATTGTTTATAAACCCCTACATGTATTGGTGAGGATTTTATACGCTGACCCCTAACCTCCGCCTGCATCTACTGATGGTCAAGCAGGCAGAAACATCAGCGCCGAAAGTGATTTTCACTTTTTTGGGGGCGTGTGTAAATCACTTCTGACACTGATGTGGCCACCCTTTGACCTAGGCGTTTGCATACGCCGAGCGTAGAAAAGCCTCACCAACATGTATCTCATATGCAGAACCTGTTGACTAATAACTTATCAACTCACACTAGTTCATAGCACATATAAACAAATTGCAATTAGCTTGTGCAATACACAAGATTACCTCTAAAGCATCTTGTTGTGGAGACGAGGACAAAACTGTTGAAAGAAGCTCAATGCTGTTTCGTGCCACATCAAATGCTTCCTTTGTTTGTTCTGCTGAAAAATTTTGTGTAGGAATGTCACGATGAATCTGTTGAGCTAGACTAGTATTTGATTCTGATTCAGAAACTGAACGTGGTGGGGTAAATATTGGAACCAAACTCTCATTATCACGCCCTGGGAACCGAATGCCTCTTGATTTCAAACTCTAAAACAAAAACAAAACCAAATAATAAAAAAGGAGAAAGTAATAACATATCAGCAAAAGCTATGGAATTCAATTTTCATGAGAGAGAAAATTTGTGCATCCTTAGCATCATATCTTTTATGTGGCCAGTCCCCTATTAAATGGCTGCAATGGATTGATCTGGGTATGTCTTTTTTTATAAGAGAAAAACAACTTTATTCAAAAAAAGAAAGAGAACTATACTGAGTTCTCTGTATATCTACATTATATGAATTCTAAGGGTGTTAATGTGCACCAGTTAACCTGAATACAAAACCTTTCCAACCCAATTAGTAGGGTTTGGACGTTTTGGACAGAATCAACAATCGGTTCTGATCCATGTCCATGCATTTGTACCCAATGTTGAATTAGGTCCTACTCAGGTCCATTATCTAGTCCTACAAATATATGGGCATGTGAATCTTCAAAAATATCAATGATGAAACAATTATATCTTTTAAATATGTGCATTTCTCCTTTAAATTTGTGTTTGTTTATCTACAATAAAATTTAATTTCTTTGATCCTCCTATCAAATTGTATAGTATAGGATACCGATTACATATCTGATACTTGGCAGACCTGAGTCCCAAACCATGTAGTTCATAATTGGACTTGCTGTACATAATAGGGTCTAGGTATGAGTATGCTTGGACCCAACTGATCCCAACGCATCAAAACCCTTACTGTATTCATCCCAGATCCATCATATCTGAAGATCTCAGGTCCAGGTTTGAACCCAAGTGGATTCAGATATGTAATTAAAATCAAAGTAAAATGCCCTATGCAAGTTTCAAACCTGTAACCGTCAGGTAGTTTACTTCATAATAAAACTAAGAAGGTCCAGTTATAAATAATGTACAGTTCAAGATCAGTATCCAATCTGACGATTCTATTTCACGATTCAGATGCACCCCAATTTAGGCCGAATCTGGATAATATTCAGATCCATTGACAACCCTAGTCCATAATAATACTCCATTTTGAAAACCAAGCTTTATTCAAAAGTACTTTAAATTTTCATAAACGTGTAAACTCTAACTTCCTAAAATAAGAGGAAAGCCAAAACAGAAGGAAGATGTTGAGACCCAATACTACCCGATTCGACAAAGATGAAGATCAAGCCAAAACAGAAGGTGGTGGTGGTTGAATCGAAGAGCTTCACCATTGAGGCTCTTACTTATTTGCAAAGGGATTCCATTAAGATTCCTGAGAGAAGACAAAGCTTTGCTGCTTTTGGATTTTTGAAAAGTCAATATGCGAATGGCTTTTGACGGGGTTCTGAGAGGCTATTGAAATGGAAGCACATCATTGGTTGATCCAAAAGATCAGGCTGGAAGATAAAGTAATTCTGTTGAACTGAAAGGCTAATGAACAGGGACGAGTCATACACCTGGCAGTGCTTGGAAGAGATGGAAAAGAAAAGTTTGTTGTCATACCTGAAGGAGGAGATTGTTATGGACGGAAAATCATGCTTGCTGCTCTGCAAATATTTTGTCCCACGAGGCATGATATGCAAGGTGTTATAACGGCAAATACAAATGACTCCAGTGATAGGCCGATAGTAGGAAAGATGCAGGTCCTGACGTTCTCTGGTGAAAGTAGAAGAATTGGGATTCACAGAGGAATCCAAAGAGTCTAAGAGAATGTTGATGCTTCCCAGGCTATTTAGGGGTGGCAATTCATGTTGGCAGTTTGGGTTCATGTCGTGTCAAGATATGGGTATATGACTATATGGTTCAACCAGACACATTTATTAATCGTGTCAAGGTGGGTCGATCTGCTTTGACCCAAAACAAGTTTACAGTCAACCATAACCCGCTTATTTCGTGTTGGGTTCGCCGGTTATGTTCGTGTTGGCAGGTCGGATTTGTGTCACGTCAAGTTAAGGGTATGCAACCATATGTGTCAACCCAAACCTGACCCATTTATTAATCGTTTCAAAGCGGGTCAACCAACTTTGATCCAAAACACATTTACAATCAACCCTAACCTGCTTATTTCGTGTCAGGTTCACGGGTCATGTCAAACATTTCCACCCTAGGCTAAATGGAAGAATACGATCATGATTACCAAACTGATTGAGACAAGGGAATGGGAGGACTGTTAGAGACTAATGGCTATGCTTCTGAAAAAATGGCAGAAACCAATCCTTAAGCCCCTTGGAAGGTTATCAGCAATGGCAATCTTGGAATCTTTTGAGGAGGTTAAATCCCTGGTGGAGGTGGGTAATCAAATTATTGCTCCAGGCGAACTTGTCATTCGTTTTTGGAAACCATGGACAAATGGCTCATGCACCCCCTTCCTCAATACTGCTTGGTGGGTATCCATCAAGGGACTACCGGCTCATTTATAGTCCCTTGGAATGTTGAAAGCTATCAGAGAACTATGTGGTGGATTTCTGAAGTCGAATTGCTCCATGGAAAATCAAAATATGTATCGAGAACCTTTGTATCCTCATTCAAAAAGAGCATCTGAGTTGTATTCCAAGGGTCACTATGGTAGAGGATCTCTGATGAGGACATCGAGTCCAGGAGTGCTTTCCAGACTTATCAGAGATAGTGTAAGAGAGATGGACCCCTACTCTGGTTCCAGTAGAGAGTCCCTATAGTTCGAAATATTATGTTGCATTTACTTTATTGTTTTTACTTCTTTTAGACACATTGTTTGTGTCTCTTATAGGAAGGATACATTATTTGAGGGTAGTTTAGTCATTAGTTGTTTATTTGGGTTTTTATGTCATTCATTATAGTAAGAGGGTATTTTTTATATGAATGTAATGGGCAAAGGGGTATTTCAGACCATGAGGGGTATTTTTTTTGTAAACCTAGAGGTGGGGGGTTTTAATATACCACACGGCTTACTCTTTTTTGATCTATGCAATACATGATTTGGAGTTCAACGTGCTCTTCTTTTTCTTCCTTGCTCTTGCAGGTTGGTGGAGATAAAATCCAGGAAAGGGACTAGGCCCCCACCTAGTTTAACAGTGTTGGTGGAGGTCACTCCCTTCCCTTTAGGTTAAAAGGTCTACATCTTCGTCTTTTTTATTCTAACAGCTTGTTTGCAGATTCTACACTGGCTGAAAATCACCAACCTGCACCGAATTGATCATCACACTCTCATCTTCAAGCTTTTGATCCAAACAACATTCCCAGGAAGTCAAGAAGGGTAGGGCGACACCTCATCTAGCAACCCCTTACAAAAAGTTTGCATTAAAATCAAATTCTAGGGAGTTTTATCAGTCCCAAGCGTGAACAGAGCTGCTGGACCAGCTTGGAGAAAATCGAACACCAACTACTACAGAACCAAGCTTTGGTTGATTTGATGCTTCTAGGACCTAGACACTTGTACGACCCTGTTGGAAGTGAAAGGCCACCTAAAATCTCAGTCGTGAGAGAGCCACATCAGATTTTCCCAGGTTTAGGCGGGAAACAGGGCATCTAAGTCATTCCGGGAGATTGAGTATCATTCCCACACAGCTAGGGCTTTGGTTGATTGGATTTTTCCAGGGTGTTCTGCACTCCTGGGCAACACTCTAGGGAGCAGCCACCTTCCCTAAATTTCGGTCACGATGAAACCCTACTAGGGTTCATCCAAAAGGGGGCGGCACACTTGACAGAACTGGGGCAAATTGAAGCTCTGTCAAATCTCATCTCATGGGCTGTTTTTGGTTGTGATTCAGGTTGGTACTACCACACAAGACATTCCGGAGGTGATCCACACAATTTTCAAGTGCTCCTTCTTTTGCTTTGAGTACTCTTTTAAATACCTAAAAAAGTAACAATCTCGTGGGTGTATGGCATAGCCTTTGGGGCTGTGGTGTTAATTTTTAGGGCATATCCATAACAGTTTTTACCCTATTTCTAACCCTAATCATGTTTAAACTTACCTTTAATTTTTCCATGCAAAGCTCTAATCCTTTTGCTTGTTTTCCTACATTATTGCCATGATTTGAACACTTTTATTACACTTTCATAGCATCAGATTTTCTAAACAGCAAGTTTAAAATTCCTAGTTCTCTAAATTAATTGGGTGTCTCTACATATTAATTAGGTCTTTTTATTGTTTATTGTTTTGTTTTCCCTAATTCCTCTAATGTGTGATGATCTTAACTTAAGAACCATCTAATTTTGCATGTGATTGGTGGGAATAGAAATCTAGGTTATAACACTTTTTGCTTCTGTGACTTTATGCTTATTTTCTGTACACACACTTCACTCACCTACATGCATACTGCATGAATCTCGATGCTACATACTCTATTGAGATTCTGGTAGTCAAAATTATACTCAACAAATGGAAGAGCAAACGGCAATGCCACCAACGGTAGCTTCCTCCGACAATGACATGCACGGGAGCATGTTCACATGTCCTAATGAGAGTGGGCTAGGAGTAGACAAAAATGTATAGCATGAAAGCTATTCGCAAGGCGGAAATTTTTTTCCCATTAACTGAGAGAACCAATCACGAAATTAGATGTGGGAAATTCAAATTTCAATTTGTAAAGAGAAGAATTCTCATCCACAAAAGGTTCCAGATGGTTGAAATCAAGAGGTCCATATGGCAATAGAAGAGGGTTAAACCCAAAGGAGGATCACAGAAAACAATGTTCGGATGAGAGGGGCAACAATAATAAATTCAATGAGGAAGGACGGACCTTTTTGTCATTTAAACCAAAAGGGGTTTTTCAGTCAAATTGGCAATGGGTTGCTTGTGTAGGGGAAAATCCAAAAATCGGGGAATCATTATTGATTATGAAGGAAGTTCACACCTATCATACACCGGAGTTGATAGATGAAACTAATTTTGTACAATCAAGGATAGGGTGTAGTAATGATGGGGCTATTTTTGAAGTTTTCAAAGGACAAAAAAACCTATCTATCATCCCTGTCAATCATAACAAAACACTACAGAAAATAACTCCCTAATCTATATCTCCAAAAGGACAGGTGAATATTTTCGAGAAGCAAGCTGCGATGCCAATCCTGATAATCCAAGGTGAATCTCCATTGCCTCCGGCTCTATTGGTGTTGTCTGATGCCCAATCTAATCATTTTATACAATTTCCTCAGACTGCACGCAAAACGTTAGAAGATAAGATGGGACGAGTCTGTTCTCTACTACGGACTCGACAGCCGAACTATACCGGTAAGTCGATGATGTTTCCCCTCTCTATGGGTACAACTATCTCGTTTTCTCTCCCTACTTTATCCCCTCAAGACATGGCGAAATATGAGAAGTGGGGGTATGAATGAGATAAGGATTCCGTTACAATGAAGCTATGAGAAATGGACCCATGTCATGATGGCAATGAACAGATGATGGCTAAGAGGCTTGGTCCCTGTTTGACAAAAAAGTGTTGTGAATCTTTTGGTAATCTGACAATTTGGGAAGCAGAAAGGGAACCGAATGTCTTCGTGAGATTTTCTGTTGACCATAGGGTGCATGGAATGCTGCCTAACGATGGGTGTAACAGAAGTAAAGGGGAAAATGTCAGATTGTATAATAGTGGGGATGACAGTCTTCATATGACTATGGTGGAGGAAGAGGCAATTCCAATAGCTAAGGTCTCTTCTTGGGTATTGGATCATATGGAGGTTAGTCAAGTGATGGGGTTTTCTTTTGAGGGAGTAGAGGAGAAAGCATGGGCATTTTTTGTTGTGTTGAAAAATGTGCATAGTAATAAAGCTAGGAAGTAACCCCAAAATAGGTCGGAAGGAGCCAGAGTTCTACGGGAATTTGTGAAATCTCGAATGTGGGATATCCTATGAAAAAGGGGAATCCTTTGGATGTAGATCAGCAAAAAGGACTCAAGGGACAAAAGGAGTGCACAAATGAAGATTGGGATTATGTTCTAGAATATTAGGGAATTGGATGGTAAAGATAAAAGGTACACTATCCAAGATTTTTGTAATTCCCAAAGGGTAGATGTGGTTTTGTTGCAAGAAACCAAAACTGAAATGGTTTGTCCAGCTCTAGTTAAAGAAGTGAGTAGCCTTTATGAAACGGGTTGGATCTCCTTGCCATCATCAGGAAAGGCCGGAGGGCTCCTTATATTTTGGAATAAAAATATAATTGAATAAACTAGCAGCGAAGTGGGAAGGTTCTCTCTTTCGATCATTGCCTGGTTCATGGGAGACATTCGGTCCTGGTTGATTACATGTGTTTACGGCCAACAAATGTTGCTATCTTTCCAAACTTCTTGGCTGAATTGGAGCAAATTCTAAGAGGCCAGTCTTTGTCGTGTTGTATTAGGGGAGACTTCAGCGAAGTTCTCTAAGTGGAAGATCACCTCCGAGGACCTAAGAGAACAAGAGGAATGAAGCTGTTTGGGAAGTTTATTGATCAAATGGAATTGATGGACGTCTAGAGTTTAGGCCCTTGCCTCACCTGGTCAAAATCGCAAGCTTCACTTGTAATGAGTAAACTTGACAGTTTTCTAATTTCACTTGAATGGGATGAGATGTTCTCGCCTGTTCAACCTTAGCCCTGCCCTGTCTGGTTTCAGACCATATCCCCATTCTCCTAAGAGGGGGTGACTCATTTGAAGGTCCTAGACCTTTCCGATTCCAACCGATGTGGATAAAGCACCTTGGATTTATGGACTTCATTCGCACTTGGTGGGAATCCTACTATTTTTCGGGTCCTCTGGGAAAAGTATTCCGTCTTAAGCTGAAATTTGTTCGGGATCAGTTTAGGATATGGAATAAAGAAGTCTTTGGCAACATTGATGATTAGAAATCTTGGATGTTGGATAGTATTAAGAAATGGGATGAGAAGAAAGCAAGAGATGGACTCTCAGAAGATGAGTGGATCCTTCATATGGCGGCCAAGGATGAATATGGGAGGGTGATAGAATTGGAGGAAATCATGTGGAAGTAGAAGTCTAGGGTTCATTGGCTTAAAGAAGGGGATGAAAATACTTCCTTTTTTTCACAAAACAGCTAACTGTCGAAGAAATATCAACACAATCCAGCTTATTAAAATTGACAATGAATATTATGAAAAGATGGGTGATATTAGGGAAAAACTAGAAGAGTACTACAAGTTTCTCTTCTCCAAACAATGTAAGAGGCGGCCTTCGGTTGATGGTCTTTCATTCCCTCAGATTTCAAAGCGTGATGCAACCTGGCTAGAAAGACTGTTTAGGGAAGAAGAAGTCAAGGTAGCAGTGTAGAAATTGGCAGGTGACAAGGCCCTTGGACTTTAGGGTTTTCCAATTGCTCTCTACAAGGAGTGTTGGGACATTATAAAGAGAGATTTTAATGTTGGTGTTTGATGATTTTTTCCAATTGGAATTCTTTCATAGAGGTAGAAATGTTACATATATTTCCCTCATTCCTAAGAAGGAAGATGCGGAGGAGATTGGTAATTTTCGACCGATTAGTCATCTGGGCAGTATGTATAAAGTCATTTCCAAATGTCTTGCATCTAGACTTAAAGTAGTTCTTCCTTCGGTGATCTCCCAAACTCAATGTGCTTTTTGAAAGGAAGGTCGATTATGGATGGATCCTTGTGTGACAATGAGTGTATTGACTTTCGGATTAGGGATGGAAACCCAAGTGTGATTTGTAAGATAGATATGGAGAAAGCGTATGATCACGTCAGTTGGGACTTTCTTCTAGATATCCTTCATTGCTTTGGTTTGATGTGAAATAACAAAACTGGATAAGAAAATGTGTGGGTCTTACTACCCTCTCAATTCTGATTAATGGTGTGTTGGCTGGTTCCTTTGGTTGCTCTCGAAGGTTAAGGCAAGGGGATCCTATCTCTACATTGTTTTTTCTTATGATGGTGGAAGTTTTGGATGCTATGCTTGTCAAAGCGGTCTCGGAAGGAATGTTGGAGGAATTCCAGGTGGGTTCTTGCCAAATTGCAGTCTCTCACCTTCAGTTTGTTGATGATATGTTGATTCTATGGTCTAATTCCCAAAGGCAAATTCGATTTCTTCAGTGCATTCTGAGATGTTTTGAAGGTGTGATTGGTTTAAGGGTTAACTTTGGTAAAAGTGTTTTGGTTGGGGTGGGAGATGTCCCAAACCTTGATATGCTAGCAGTGAATTTGGGATGTTAATCTAGCTCTCTTCCAATGATTTGTCTTGGCCTTACGTTGGGGGCATCGTGATGCAGTACCACGGGGAAGATACCAAAAATTGATGTAGAGTAATTCCAAAACACTAAAATAATGGTTAGATTTAAAGTGCGGAAGCAAAAATTTACAAGAATTGATTTTAGCACTTCAAGTAGCCACAAAAATTTAAGAATTAAAAAATAAAATCACAAAAAGAAGATTAGAAGGATTTAGAACAAAAAAAATAGATGAGAAAATAGAAGAAAAGAACCCAAATGGATATTTTTGTAATTTTGAACCAAAAATCCAAAAAAAAAAAAACCACTAACGCATTAGAAAATTCTGAAATTTGTATGGTTGTTTCTAAAATGTGTCAA